>VUQK01023077.1:14267-27350 GCA_015106715.1 Bujurquina vittata | reverse complement strand
GGATCCCACAGTGCACACTCACAGGAGGCAAGCTTTCCCTCCCCCTGACTTTATTCCATGAAAATCTCTCTCTCTCTCTCTCTCTCTCTCTCTCTCTCTCTCTCTCTCTCTCTCTTTTGTCTGTTCCATTTTTTAAAAAGCGGATGTGTGACGTCAAAATGAGGATGAATGACGAACGTGGGTCCACTGCATCGTAATTGGATGATGCACGTCCATGTACCAGGAAGTGATGCAAACTCCGACCTCTGAGTGATCTGGTTTTTATTTTGGGGGTGCTCTGTGAAAAAACATTAAACATCATTTCTCAGTGCCACTACCACTAAAAGGCACATCTTTATCAAACAGAATCTAAACAAAGTTTCCTCTCAGTGATGTAGTTTACTAGAAGTATATTAATATGCTTTTAGTTGTTCTCTGCTCTATTTTGACGGGGTAATATCATTGGCTGCTTTTTACCCCACCTTACTCGCATTCTGACAGCTACCATAGCCTTTCAGTTTAAAAATAGAAAAACTAATATATAGGGAGAATGGGGAGTGGTTGCAACTGCAATGATCAAATTTGGATATATTAAACTTACAGCCTTGTTCTAATTACCTGCGCCACTAAAATACATAACAGCAACAATTTTATTTGAATCTATTATGTAAGATGAGGAAGATAGCAACAGAGATCAGGGACAATTTCAAAACAATAATATCATAAAAACCACTCACAGTTGTAATGAATATTGGTCACGTTACAACACAATGTTCTACTCAGAACCCGTTGTGCTATAAGAGCGACCTACAGATGGTTTTAACACAGAAGCTGATTGTTCTATATTGCACTGTTAGTACATGCTTTATTAAGGCTGTGATGCCTATTGTACCAGCATACTTTTGTTTTTGTACTTTAAATTTCAAATGCAGAAGTATTGACTAAGCAATTCTATTAGCTCGTCATAGAGCTGCACACTTCCACTTTGCATCGACACACCTGAAAACATAAAAATGTTTAACTTATACATGTACTTTAAGTTTACAATGATTGTAGGAACAATATTACTAAAGTTTTTAATCACATGCTGATTTTGAGAGAGAAGTAAAAAATCGCAGAAATATTTCTAACGCTTTTTCCGATGCTTCTAATAAGCATGTGTAACTTATTATAGCCAAAAATGAAATCTGCAGCTAGGGATCATTATGTGCAAGAAAGGTCACTGTTATTAATTCCAATTGATGAACTGCCTCAGGCTGTGAGCAGGAGTTAAAAAACAGAAACAGAACAGAAACTTTAATATCCACTGCCTCTGTAAAACTACTCCAATGAAAGCAGGTTGTAAAGACTATGTATACTTAGTTACAAGGTCATCATACAGTACTTGAAGAAACTAGTTAGCATCTCGTTTCTATGAGAGAAATACTAAGAGGGAAAAAAAGTGCTTAGCAAGCAAACCAACATCAGTATCTGACTGTTTCCTAACTGAAGGACATGTTGTAATTCATCTCTCTCCAAAAGCAATTCATGTTCAGCAAAAAATCTAAGCAAAACATTCAAAATGCACCCAAAAAGGTGATGGCCTGTAATTATTCACTCAGCCAAACACTGAGTTTGGAATGAGCACTGAGCCACAGAGCACTAAATAAATAAATACATTTACATACTGCTGCCAATGGAGATGCAGTGCTGCCACTATGTAATTCTTCCTTTGTAATACTAGTTCAATAAGGAGTGATTATTAGGAGGAATTGAACATGATTTATTGATAAAGAATACAATTTGCTATTTGGTGATTAGATTCTGATGGTCCATAGTAGTAGAACAAACTCCCAGAAGAGACAGGCATTAGGACAGTACCCCCCCACCCCACCCCACAGAGTCTAGACACTGGTGGTGGTGGAGACAAAAATGGAGACTTAGAAGAAGCTCTGATAGAGTTGGGTGGTGGAGATGGGGAGGAGGTGGGTTCCACAAATGAGTCTGAAAGGGGAGAATGACAGATGAGCAATGATACTTAAAGTGCTCTGAGCGGCGGCTGATTGGCTCAAAGAAGGAGGGCAGAAAGATGACTGGACTAGAAGCGATGAAGTCAGCATTAAGTTTGACAGTTTGGGAAACTGGAAGTGATGTAAGAAGTACACAAGTAGCCAAACAGCTGGGAAAGCAGGAAGATGAGTAATTACAGATTTTATTGAATCTTACTAAATTTATGCCTTAGCTTCATTATAATCTTTATGCTCAACTTCTTGTAAATCGTGAAATTATAGGCTACTGACAATCATTTTTCACTGAGGGCTGCACAGTGGGCAGTTTTACCTTTACCCGACAGTTTATAGACAGGAAACAAGGAAGTGCTGGGAGTATGACACGGATAACCTACAATAAACTATTCAAACAAGTTGGGAGACTTTGCAGTTGGTTGGCACAGCACCAATCTGAGCTGCAGTGATACACCACATCCAGGTTTTGCACAAAAATATGCAATCATACAACCTGTAAAGCAGAGCTATTTATAAAAACCACAATCAAGAAATAGCCAATTTGGAGGAGTGTTCTTAAGCAGTGGTGTTTCACATTAGTTGGTAAAAAGTGCAGAGTTTAATATCATGGGTTGATAAAAATGTCTTATATAGCACACTTGATAAGAACTCAAACCTAATCTGAGCTCATACCTAACAAATCATCACTAGTTTGAGATTGAGTTGCCTACGATGCATCTTTTTTATTTAGGGCCGACAGTGAATATCCAAACATAACTCTTTATTCAAGTATTAAAATGTAAAGCACATTATTTCGAACAAAGTACAAGAGTCAACACAATTAGAAAAGCAGAACTCAAACGTTTCCATCACAATCAATGTGTAATACATGTATTTTCTCCCAACTATCGACTCTCCCCAGCTCCTCCTTAGTCACATAATGCATAGAAATGTTTGCACAGTAGCTTTAGTAAACTACAATCCTGTGTCCCAAAAATATCTCAGTTGGTCCCTTAACTAAAATAAACGACATGACAACAAAAGGAAAGTATTTGATGCATGGATCCAACCAAATTAAGTGTAACATGGCCACGAGCCAAGCAAGTTACCGCACTTAGCAAATGACTTTCACACATACAGATTGATCAGTTCTGAGGGTTTTCCAGCATTTGGAATACTAGAATTTTTATGGAGAGGCTAATAATGTTAATATACACACTTTTATGAACTATGTAGTATTTGTACTTAAAGCCAAATAGTATAGCTACAAACATAATGCCGTTTACCTATCAAATAACATCAAAATACGTCCAAACTAGTTACCATTCATCAGAAACATCATGCTTGATTTTTATCAAAAGTCAATATAAGAAAGGCACAACAAAATGAGATCAATATCCCACCCTAAATTTGATTAATTGTTCCCACAACTATTTTTTTTTTTAACTTTTTTCCCTCCACTATGTATTTTGGATTACTTATTTAGATAAGCTAATTCAAAACAGTTACCTCATTTTTAAATGAGAAGATTAGCAGGCAAATCTCCCAGTTTGACGGGAACAGAGGCATAGATATTTAAAGAGCTTTTGTGCCTATGATTTGGTTTAAGTGGTCTGTATGCCCTTGATATTTGACATCGTCATAAATCTGGTAATCAGAGAAGCACATTACTTACAACTGATGTAATGGGTTCAACACCCGGGAGACATCTTGAAATAACAGGAGTGACCGATGGGAAAAACCTGGTGGGGAGTCCTAATGCATGTTAAAAAAGGTGCTGCAATGAGACATCATTTAACATTCTTTTCCTATTTGATCAAAAATGGGCTACGGGTGAAAGATGACACACATATGAAGCAATTGACATCACCTTGTAGCCACTTTTTACGGGGCTTCACAAACCTGTTTGCCCCGAGCACTCTTAGAAGAGGAAGCAAAAACTATTATTTCTACTTAAGTGAAAAACAGACTTCCTTACCAAAGTGCCTGTGAGTGCTTCAGATTGCAACATCTTCAGAAAATCAATTCTGTTTGTAGAAGCAGTGCTATTCTGCCATGTGAGCCATGTACTATCCTTATAACATGTAATTAGTAACAAGTCAACAAACATTTCTGGGGAAATTCAACAAAATATGTGTGTTTATAAGAAATAAAATGATCCCCCAGAGAAGAAATACACATTAATATAACATAAACTGTCATTTAACATTAAACTTAGGTTTCCTAAACAATATTTAAGTACCATGAATTCCAACAAATCACAATGCTCTTAAATATGCGTATCAGATATCAGTCCCTGTCGCCAACAGTGACAGCTGTAATACAAGAATGCACTGCACTCTCAAGTATTTTCTTCCACATGTAGCACTGGGATAAGCTGGAGAAAAATTAACAAACTGAGGAATAACTAGTGGAGTGATATGGGCTCCGCTGCAGCATTAGACTCCTGTTTGCTGAGGTCTTCATCTTCAGCCACCTTTAAGGGACGGGCAGTCTCAGAGCAAAACCTGGAGCTGAGTCATGTCCACCTTGCGGACACGACACTCGGAAAAGTCCTACAAAATCCTGGAAGAATCTTTCATTTTCATGCCATCAGTCTGCTGTGATGCCTTTCTCTCTGAGCTCCTCTGTCACTCGCACCAAGTAAGTGGGATCAGGATAGCCAAAACTGTAAGAAGAAAAAATAAAAAAGCCATCACTGCACTGGTATGAGCTCAGGCAGCAATAGTACCATCTAACCAAGGACAACGACTGATAGCATTTCTCTGTCAGGAACATGGATGAGATCTGTCAGTCGTTACCACACCGGCAGAATTGCTGAGCATATTACAGTATCAAATCTCACTAGGTGTTCACTTCCAGCTGAAAGCCAATACATACCAGCGCGGCCCGCCCCATATTGAGGTCTTGTGGTGAATGTCATTCCAGGTGATGACGTTTTGCATGCCCGTAGTCATGGAGGTACCGATTGTGAAGATAAGGCGCTGTTCAAAGGCCCGACGCAGCAGGCCCAGCACACGGTTCCCCTCGGGACTGTCAGGGAGGTAGGCCACGCGGTCTGTTCCTGGGTAGCGCACACCCGGGTTGGGATGTTCTGGCTGTTAGAGTTGTAGTGGGACAAGCTTATAAGGGCATAAATGGCTTTGAATAATCACAAGTCTCTGTTAGGGTTTGGGGCACTTTGTTACATATTTTAGCAGACAATTTTGTGAAGAGTACATCTGCAAGTGTGTGTGTTTTTTTTGTGATTTATCCATTTATATGGCAGTTTCTTCAATTCAGGATACATTTCAGGAAACACTAAACACAACCTTGAAACTTGATTTTGCAAACACATACAAACACATACAACACATCCCACCCCCTCTACTTTTGTATCTGTTTCCTGGAAGGGAAACTCCACTACAAAAAGGTCAGTTAATTTTTTGGGGAAGTCCGATACTGACACGTGTTTAAACTTCCTTCTGTGTGGAAACCCACTCATCTTATCTCAGCTTGGATTTGAAGTTTACACAGCATTACACAGAAAAGCTGAACACACACTGGCATGTTGGGGTTTGGAAAGATTATGACTCTTATCAGGCATCATCTTTAAAAGTCTACTCACCGACTGTAAGCCAGGAGGGAAGCTGTAGATGATGCAGATACACCCATAGCCTTCATGGCCAGGAAGCTCCAGATCAGGATCTCTCTCTACGATCATTGAGCCATTGGCAGGCTGATTCCCAATCAGCTGGCCATACACTAGCCGACATACTGGGCATGCTTTCTTTACTTTAAAGGCTTGATCCAGGCAAGAATGACAGAAAGAATGGCCACATTTTTCCAGGGTCGTCTTTTCCACTATGTCCCCCATGCAGATTGAGCAGGTATTACTGTCCTCTGTTTCACTATGGGAAGCCATGCTGGAGTCCATATCTTTCCTCTGGGCAGCCTCGTGGAGCATGACGCATGCCCCCTCATCAACAGGCTTCTTGAACCTCTGCTGCTGTCTCTGGGAGCGCCGCGGCTGGGGAGGTGGAGGTTGAAGCAGGCTCCCCTCTCCGTTCGGCTCAAGGACTCCCACACAGGGCAGCAGAGCCCTCTTCCTCTTGGATCCCCCCTCCTGTTTGCTCATTTCTTTGCGGGCACAACGGCATAAGTCAATGAAGGCTTTCCGTGTCTCGCTGGAGATGGGTCCATCCATCACCCCAGCTCCGATGCTCCTTGAGCCTTCCACCGGCTGCAGCCGAACAGCACAGCAGCCTCCCCTCTCTCCTCGCCTAATGATACCAGCACTCATCCCCTGCTTGTTCTGGAAGTCAATGAGCCAGGGCCGCCCAGCAGCAGTCAGGTAATCCCACACTGCCTGTGAAACCAGCACCTCATCACTGCCCTGGCCAGCACTCACACTCATGTCATCAGAGGAAACTGCACAGAGTGGGACATGAAAGTCATCAGTTTCTGAGCGTCAAAAGCAAGTTCAAACAAAGCACTTCAATGTGTTTGTCAGAAATTAACCCCCCCGAAGTCTTGCACTATGCATTATCACATGCATTAAAGGGGTGAGGGGAGTGCTATTTTTTTTAAATCATACATGGCTACAAGAGTGTTTTAACTTGTTTTGAATTTCTATGGTGTAGGAGCTCCGGCAAATAAAACAGCATGGCATTTGGTAAAAAATAAATAAATAAATACATAAAATTCTGCAGTGTATCTATGCATGACAGATTAATCTATGTCTCTACACTGGCAGCTATATACCGTGGCTGCAGCGCGTCAGAAAGAAATATACAACAGGCAGTATCGCGGCATTGCTAAGGACGTATCAGCTGTTCACAGATTCAGACTGTAAACAAAGGAAACTTAATCCCCCGTCATACTCGCAAAAGCACGAAAACCCACTGACAACGAGCCACACGCAGACACTTAGGAATGACACTTCTTTTGTGGTTAAAGGTTACCTTGTGATCCCATAAATTCCTTCAATTGCGAATAAAGCGTCCTGTTGAACAGAGAAAGAGAGGAAGAAAAGCTGAAGGACTGGAACAAACGTAATCACAGCTGCTCGCCGATATTTACACCGAGCCATCCTCCACCGCAGCGAAGCGAAATTCAGCGATATCGCAACATTAGCTTAGCTTTAGACACATTTAGCTTAAACATTAGCTAGCCTAAGTGTTTCCACCACCCCCCTCACCCCCACCTCGATTACTTCGACACCTCACCCTTAGCCGTAGCTCGTCGCTGCCTGTCAGGGAGGTTTCTAGCTGGATTAAAGAGCACTGAGCTCCATCGGAGGAGGCCTTTATTATTATTATTTCCGACGTGCTGCTGCAGTTTATCGGCGGACAGCTTAATCGTTTGTAGTCAAGACATGATTCATATCTCTGGAGGATTTCAAACAGGCAGCTTTCGCAAATGCCATCCAGACTGTGCGCCTCCTCTGTCAGTCACGCCTGTGTTTGCCTTCCTCATACGTCCTTGGCGTAACACAGAGTAAATAGCATTTGTAGTTGCTCTTCTTCTTATCTGGCTCCGACCACGCTAGCTGTGTGACTGCCTGTTACAGTCAGCTAATTTGTTTTTCTGCTTCATTCTGACCGACTGTGTCTGAGCTTTCTAATAACCGTGCCCGTTCTGTTGAGTGTACGGGAGCGAACATTATTAAGGAAACTAGGACCTACGAGAAAATGTGACCAGGAAGCTCGTCACTAAGCTGTCATGACTGTGACACATGTTCCCTGTTTTGTTTTTTTGTTGGGGTTTTTTGTTTTTGTTTTTTTTTAATAATGTGATTCATTCTGTGCAGTCATGGTTATCAGCTTTAATTGTAATATAATAATAAATTGAGATCCATTATACTGTTTTGTATTATTTAAAAATATATATATTATTTAAGCCCCCAGTTAAAAATGTTGGCTATAATACAAATAATACGGATGAGCAAATAATAATAGCACTGTACTTATAAATCTATCTAGCGTCCGACCACCCTACAGCAGTGCCTGAACACACTAATGCACTAATTGCAGATCAATGGGAGGAAAAACAATCTTGTGGATTTTTTTTATCAGCAGGGTGAAAGGCTATTATAGTTTTGACCATGGCTTTTGAAAACGATGTTTACGTGGTTTATTCTACTCTGGATGAGACACTCATGTTCAGCATAGTAAGAAGGGACAAGAAGAAGGCTTTTCATAAGAAATCCAAGAACACATTCCAGGTCACTATAAACAACCCACGCATGTTTTTCTATCATCCACAGAAAAACAAACTACTAACTTCATTCATATATGCACCTATAACAAGATATTATTTGGAACATGATCATCATTTACCATTCATCCTGCACCATGCAAATGTCTTAAGCCACCCTTCATTTGTATGTATGGTGTTTGGGAAAAGCCATCATGCTCACACGAATTTACTTTGTCCTTAATGAGGCAGCGACACAGAGCCTGTTAAAGGAATTATTAGTGCTCAGGGAGAGGAAAAGATAAGCACCTCACTTCCTGCAGCGATGACTGAATAGATACACCACACTAAACGTGTGTTCACTTTGATTATAACACTTCCTAGCCGATTTATCAATTAAACAGTTATTAAGTCTATAGATGCCAATTGGTGCATCTTGAAGGAAAAGAAAACATGGGGTTTCCCACCCATTCTAATTTTAGCATTAATACATCTTATAAAACATATGTTTCAGCATTATTAACTAATGAAAGTGAGCCCTTTGATATAATTCTTAGAATTATATTGCATGAGGAAATAAATGTGCAAGAGTTCACTTTCACATTTAAATCCTATGAGGCATATAAGTCAATACATATAAAACATCCACTATTTTTTAAAAAACTTTTTCCCATTTTGGGTTGTTTAACCATAATTAGAAAAACTAAAGATAAAACATGAATTATTTATTAAAACTCCAGATGCTGTAACCATGAAAAACGTGGCATTAAGCTTGATAAATGGGAGCAGTTCTGTTTCTTGGTGTTCTATCTCTCTGAAATATGTAACAGCTGAGGGCTGACTCCATTAGAACTGCGATCACAAGTAAACCTCTGACTTTAAAGGTTGTTCTTCTGTGTGACAGGGGTCCATTTTTGCACTTTCTAAAGCAGGGGTGTGCATTCAATTTTCCAAAGGGGCCACATGAGATACTGGGACTGTTGTGGAAAATTAATTGCTCATGCCTGTTTTGGATAAGGGGAAGAGTGTGGATGGATAAACTACTGTTTTTAAAGGAACCAATAATGTGTTCAAAAAAAAAAGTGGGAAATAAAAAATAAGCCAAAACACAGACTTTCTGTTATCACATTCTCCATCTTTCTGCTTTTCACTTAATGCAGGTTTATGTAACTGATGACTAAATCATCAGCTGGATTCTCCAGTCTGAATGTACAATGCAGAATTCATGAATAAAGGCTTTCACTGAAACAAAATTCATTTTAAATCCAACCAAAACAGGGGAAAATGTTGGGTTTTGGTTAGATTCATAATTTGTTGATTTGAAATTTGATCCTGGCTGTCATTGGGCCTTAGACTTTCCATCATCCTGTCTGAGCAACTCAGCCAGCTATATCTTCTTTGTCTTAATTTCTACCTGCTTCAGGTAGAAATCTTCATCCCTGTGATGATTGCAACATGTCCAAGGTGTACCCCACCTGAAGAGGCTGGGAGGTGGGGGAGTTTAGCCTACGACATGCTGTGATGTTGATTCTGTAGCAGAAAATTTCCAGTGTCTTTCTTGAAGCTCTTGAAACCACATCACTTAAACTGTATCTGTGACTGACTTTGCTTCTTTTTTTTAAGATCAGATGAAATTTATGTATTTAAAATATAATCATATCCTACTGAAGACACCATGCCTGTGAGTATAGTGATCACTGGGTCTTTATTCACTGTAATTGGAGCACCTCCAGGATATGTGCACTATTATTCTTTCATTTCTGCTACACTTTGCATATTAAAGCTTGGAAGTGTTTTAAGTATTACATATATGTCATTTTTATGATTTCTTCATGAAAATTGTCTCAGAGAATGTAGCTGATACTTTATAGCTCTGAAGAATAATGCATACATTTTAGATTACACTAGAATTACCAAACCATTATGACCAAGTTATCAAATCCCTCTATGAACCCTGCCACAAGCTAGTGTACTCTTTGTGCTGGTTCAAAATCCAAATAAATGGGGAAGGGCATGTCAGAAAGGGCATCTGACATAAAAAGCTTTAATCAAACATGTGGATCATCAAGAATGAGATGTCAATACCAGATCTGTCAGTGCCGGGTTAACTGCTACTGTTGGCTGGAAACAAAGGACAAAGAGAAGGAGAGGCATGTTTGGATGAAGCTGCCAGGCAGAGGAGGAAGACCATAGAGACAATTCCTGGCTGTGGTGAAAGAGAACATGCAGAGAGTTGGTGTGACAGAGGAGAAGAGGATAAGGTGAGATGGAGGCAGATGATCCACTGTAGCGACCCCTAAAGGGACCAGCCAAAAGAAGAAAATTAATCAAAGGGGCTGCTACTTATCCTCTTAAATCCCATGGAAGCAGTAAGGGCGGGTTTAGTTGCCTCTGTATTTTGGCTTAAGTCTTTTTATATCATTTTAAGACATGCTAAGGACCAGATTATTTTGATTAAGGCCCGATACGTAAAATCTTACAAATGACAGGGTGTACTTTCTTTTAAATATATATATCTCTTGTTGACATAAGGGAAGAGATTTAAAAACACACACACACAGGACTAGTCCTATGGCCAGTAAAAACTCCCATTGGTCAACTCCATTGCATTCTCTTCATTGTGTGCTCTTTCTTTCTTTGTATCCAGTACCTCCTATTAGATCTCCTTGGAATAAGCTGCTCAAAGTCTATTATGCATTAACTGTTATCACCAGTAACCTATACCCTTATGCAGAATCCATCAGGCATGCAAGTGTGCCATTGCTGTCTGATTCACATACCTCCTTTTTCAAACATTTGTGTTCCATCCTTCACTGCTCAGGTCCCACGCATTCAGAAGCTGCAAGCATTGTTATTCGACCCGTTATTATCAGTGTCATCTGTGGCTCAGTCCTCAGCAAACACTCATCTGACTCTGCTGTTCTCTCCTTTCCATCCATTGGCTATTGTTCTATTTGTGTTTTTCTGGTAGCTGCCAAGCTTCGTACTGGTGATGCTGCCTGTCTTCTCTCTTGTTCAAGTCCAATCGCTTGAAGCAGATCCCAAAGTGACATCAGCTAGAAGCTTCCCCAGCTGGCCTTCTGTCAGGATCCATGTGATCTTCTGTGAGCATAGGTGCTTTAATTCACAAAGAAAGCCACTAAAAGTAAAACAGCAAAGCAGCAGGTACAGATGACACCCTCTCTATTCCCATGGGCCTAAAAAACTATGCTTTGCTGTGATGTATAGCCAAGGACAATGCTAGAAATTCATCTGTCAAGCAAGCTGTGCAGATAGATGCTTAGGCTTCCACCACTGGGCATTTCTTGCATGGTTTGCAGTACAAGAGGTGTCCCTACATTCACTATTTCAAATGTTTTTTGTGTTTATATTTTATCTTTGTGTATGAGTCTTTTGTATGTATTGTAGTATGATGGGAGGCAGTACTTTGTGTAAAGACTCCATTTCTATCTAAACTTTGTTAACATCTGCAAAGCATTTGCAGTCTTCTCCCTGGAGAGGTGGCTGTTTCTTCTTCTGGTTTGCTTCCAATTAATGCCACTGTACCAAAATTGGCTGCAAATTAATGGCACTCAAACAATAATTTTTTAATGAAGCGAGCAAATTAAACTAATCGTTTGAGGTTGCATCAAGAAGGGCATCTGGCACCAAAAAGATCTGTTAAATCAAACATGTGGAGCTACCTCCTGTAGCCACCACTTGTGAATAAAAGAACAGCCAAAATAAGCGCAATTCAAATGTATAAAAAAACAGTCTTTTCTTTTTTTTACTGGGAGTTTAATTTTTCCTGAAGAAGTGTTTCTGCTAATACACTCATTGGTCATTTAAGGATTTACAACCAATTGCTGTAGAACATCGTTCTTTGATCAACTTGATGACTGCATTTTTTAAAATACTTTATTTACAACTTTTCACTTTACAGAAACATAATCTCCCAATGAGTGTCAAAAAAGAAAAAATATATATATAAAAGATTAGGTTTTATATATACAAGTAAAGAAGAAAAAACAAACAAAACAGGCAAGGGGGGGCTGTCAGTACATGTAATCAAGTGATAAACATTTCCCTTTAAACTAAAAAACATACTAAGTCAGTAGCAGAAACTGCTACAGATTGATGACTGCATGATGACTGCATTTAAAAGAGGAATGAAGTTTTCCAGACTAAAAAGTGACGCCAATACCATGAGCCTGCATTACTTCTAATGGCCAGCAGGAGGGTCATTCCTCTGTATGGAAGCTTGTTCTCGCCACTGAAAATAAATTGATTCATAGATGCAGGGGCCAAAGTTAGTGTTAAAGTGGGTTGCTATAGAGCCTCTTTTTTTTAAAATAAGAGGGTATGGTAAGCTTGTTTCTGCCACTGGTGAAAAAAACATCTTTTTAATGTAAGGTATAAAAATTTTAATTTATCTCAAAATTTTGACTTGCTAACTCAAACGTCTGAGAAAATAACTTGTGAAGTTTTTGTAAGTCACAATTTTGAGATAATTTTCCAAAATTTTCGACTTATCTCCAGTGGCAGAATCAGTGTTTAGTGAAGTCACTGTCGAAGCTTGTTCCTGGTTGCTGCTATTTTAGTAGTCCTTATATTTAATATTTATTCTATCCACGGGACATTACATTTCTATCCAAATATCAGTATGGATTAAATTTATTACAGCATTAATTTTGACTTTCATAGAATAAACATTGAATCGATTCACAAATAAATCAATATACATTGTTGAATTTCGACTAATTACAACAATAAAATTTCACAATTTTCCTGACTAGGGCCGTAACAATAGTGAAATATCATTTTACTGCAAGACTCTGGAAAGACTGCTAACATCTAGTTGTAACATTCAAACAGTGTAAATATGAATTGTGTTTCTCCATAATCAGGTACTGGGACCTCACTTGGGTGGTGGAGCTCTCACACAAATCCGACTCCATGACTGTGC
>VUQK01023077.1:0-14247 GCA_015106715.1 Bujurquina vittata | reverse complement strand
GCGCTCCTTCTAAAATCATCTCCACGCTCCAAGTCACGAGAGAACGTGGAAAACACGCGATCTTTGCTCAGACAAACCAGCGCTTGTGTTGTAAACGAGAGTTAACTATTTAGTTGTCAGGAGTCTTTTTGCCGGGCACTACCGCTAGATAACAGTGTCAGTCGTGGTTCGACGAGGGAGCTTAATTTGGTAAAATAGTAAATATGTAAGTCTTGATTTACTGTGTACATTAACGCTGGTAACTAATTAGCTACTTGGTAGTACGGATCACCTACTTCGTATTAGCTCAAATGAGCTAGCACACGAGTTAGCCTCAGCAGTTCAGCCGTACCCAACACTGTCGCCAAGACAAAAAAGGCACAGCACCTCGTTAACGCCACAGACTACAACTTTCCCCCAGCCTACTATATTTTTGATCATGCCTGTCTTAAACTCGTAACGTGAGCTAGCTTTGTTTATGGACCTGTCAATAGCTCAGTCATCGTTAGCTAGCAGGCTAATGTCAGCGAACATGATAAGCGTAATGCTAACAGTGAAAAAGCATGGTGTCATGCTCCTGAGTGTTCACTTTAGGCTAACGTATGCTAACCCCAGCTTTCACTATCTGCGAATTGAACTGTCCGTGACTGCTGGACATTCTGCTCTTAAACGTGTGAAACAGTGGCCTTAGTGGGGTTCACATCTAACCATGATGGTTATTGCAGTATTAGCCGAACCCTTCAAAGTATTATATAATCTACTACTCGAATATGTGTATCCATAAGTACAGTGTTTGATTTAAAAGGTTTATTGTAAAATTTATCTAAACTGGTGTAGCTTGTATGCAGATAAAGGGCTGTTTGAGAGGCCCGTGTACTAATCTGAATGAATGAGCTACTCCTTCCTCAACACCACTCTAGCGTGTGTGTGTACTGTACCCTATGCACGTGGGCCATGAGCGTATAATGCCCACGCTGGGCTGTGGAAATTAAATGCCTAACTAATATTTACAAGGTCAAATAATGAGATTACAGTGATGTGATATATTTTCTCCTTTCTGTTCTTAATCTATAGGCAGCCTGCAACAGCCAAGTGGTATGACAGACGAGATTCTGTCTTTATAGAGTTCTGCGTGGAGGACAGTAGAGATGTGCAAGTAAATTTTGAAAAGTCAAAGCTCAGTTTCAGGTAATTGATATTGTTGAAACCCTGTTTCTTAGAAGTATCTAAAAGAAAAATGAGCCTTAAGTTTTGGAACTCCTGTTCTGTTCCCTGGTGATTAAACAAAGTGATGTCTTGTAGTCATATGACAGCTGTTCATTTCATCTTACAGCTGTGTCAGTGGAACAGAAGATATCAAACACCAGAATGCAGTGGAACTTTTTGGGGAGATTGACCCTAAAGTAAGTTGTAACTTGCACACACAGTTCAGGTTGTACCCTGTCCTTCATTCTTAAGAAACCCTTCACCAGTTTCTTGTTCTAACATACAGGAATCCAAACACAGACGCACTGACAGGTCTGTGTTGTGTTGTTTACGAAAGGCCGAGGCTGGGAAATCATGGCCAAGACTTACCAAAGACAAGGCAAAGGTAACTTTGAGTAGTATAAGATTTACAATCACTCTGAAAAAAGTACAACTTTTAAACCTCAGGAGTCAGGGTTGTAATTGTCCATTTTTGACTAATTTTGATTTTTACTCTTATTTTCCGCTTAAAACTCTTTTATCTTCCCTTGTTTATCTCAGCATAACCTCACGTGTGGGTTTACAGTTTTTTTTCCATTTTTAAATACTGTATTAACACATTTGAACCTAAAATCACACAAACAAAGGGGATGCCATGTTTTTGAATGTCCAGTTTTTACAGTTTCTTCCTGCACAAAACTCACATCAAATGTGACAATATTCAGGAAAAAGCATGTAGTAAATTATTATAACTCAAGTTTTACTTAGCCTAGCAACACAATTTAAAAAATGGTATATAGTTTGAATATTGCACTTTCCACACAAGTAGAAAAAGAGACTGCAAGGCAGCATTCTGCTGCTACATCATCTTAAATCGGTGATCTTATTTGGACGAGCAGGCGGGTTCGTCGACTCCAGAGGTTTAAAGGGGTTGTCTATCTATAGAAGTTGATCAGATTGCATGTGTGTTGGGCACAAGTTTGACTGGTGATCAAGGAGGAAAGGAAAAGCGCATGCACAAATGAATAATTCCATCAGTTGCATTTTTATTTCAGTGTACATTTTACATGCTATGGCAGAAATGTATAAAGAGGGTTCACACATGTTCAAGTATTTCAAGTCTTGACTCTACAGTCTGTTCTGCTGTGATGCATACTCTGCTACAAGTGCTGCCGAAGGTGCTGAGGGTATTATAAACAGTAAACCTGGATTGCAGCACAAACTAATGACACCGTTTCCACATTACCCCTAGCATTGTTTTCTGCATTATGTTCTGTTCAAAATTTAAAAAGAAAAAAAAAGCATACACCATTACTTGTATATCTGTGATGGGCCGTAAATTAAAAAACTTCTGGAATAAACTGATTGGATGTTGCTGCCTAACTGAAACACTTTAATCTATTTACTTTTAGTGCAATTGGCTAAGTGTGGATTTCAATAATTGGAAAGATTGGGAAGATGACTCAGATGAGGACTTATCAAGTTTTGACAAATTCTCAGAGGTAAGTGTGCTGAACATGCAGTCTGCTCAGTGTTTGTGTTCAAATAAGCTGACCTGTTTGTGTCCTGTGTTTCTCCAGATGATGAATAGCATGGGTGGAGATGATCTACCAGATTTAGATGGAGCAGATGATGAGGTACATTTGTCATTTGGTTCATAGTTTTTATGGAGACGAGTCTGGTTAAAGGCATTTTAATTTAAGGAAGATAAACATAAAAGAGTGTGAAGAACCTTAATTATTTCTCCTTTGTTTTGCAGCACGATTCTGCAGACAGTGATGATGAAAGTAAGTAGTAATCTAATGCCTCTTTTCCACTAGTACCTACTCGACTCAACTTGGTGTCATTCGTTTTCCATTACAATAGAGCGCGGCTCCAAAGTCCTGTGGCGTCACAAACCTTTGCTCCATCTAGATCCCTCTGGATTCTGTTGTCAGCCATCAACCACAAAAAAATCTTAGTTTTTAGCCATTTTCCTCATTGCTGGGTTTCAAAAACTGCAGGTTTGTTTTTTGTGAAGGAGTCACTTTCATAACATTACTGCTTGGCCAGTCGTGCATTCTGATGATGTTCGGCTTTACTCAGCTTGGAACCCACGGCTGAGCAGGTCCTAAAAAAGTACCTTTTACCAAGTACCACTACTTAATGGAAAACCTTGAAAGCTGAGGCCAGTCAAGGGGAGTAGGTGATAATGAAAAAGCGACGTAAAAGAACTGTGTTGTAATTTAATAATCTGTAGTAACTAGAGTCCATGATTCCTGAGACACTGATAATGCACTGATAATTTTTCATCACTGCAAAAATGTGTAGAATCAGCTGATTATAGAATAATTTGAGTAAGCTTTTAAGTGCATGGGAGAAATTATTTAATTTGTAGTAGTGTTATACATGATTTTGTTTAAGCATACTTAGATCATGTTTTTTAACTTTCTCTTCCAGAAATGCCTGATCTTGAGTAGTTGAATATGGATGCCACCTCAGTAGTTAACAAAGTGAGCTATAAGTTGGTCGAAGAGAGAGACGAGGCATGAGTTGGCATCCACGTTGGAGAAGAACCTAATCTTGACGCAGTTTCCAAAGCGACACCCTTGAAGGGAGTGACAGGGAGTGACTGTTGGTTGGAGACATGCACAGAAATCCATAGCAACATACAGTGCTGTGCTTTGTTGTTTTGTTCTGCATGGACAATTCTGTTCAAATGAAAACGTTATTGTTCATTTACTTAAATGATCATGTAATGGGGATGTGCTGATGTCTTACAACTTCTCTCTCTCTTTTTTCTTCTTTTTGCCGATGTCAGGTTATGTATTAAACGTTGTGATTTCTAATGAAAAAAAGACTCAAATGCCTATTTTCCAAAAAAGTAGATTTTTTGATAACAGATTTTTTCCCCTTTAATGTTTGTATTGTAAATTGCACATATTTTCTTTGTTAATTTAAAAGGCAGGAGTTCTGCTTGAAATGGGGTTTCCAAATGTATGCCAACATTACAAATATTTAACGATAATTTTTTTTAAACATGTTTCAGCATTTAAAATAAACATGCTTGTGCAACTTACAGCTTGTGTTGAGGTTATGGCAGTGGAGTGGAGCAGTTGTCTCATATAGTCATGCCTTTGCAACGATGAGTTTCTCTATGCTGTTATATGAAGCCTTGCACATTACAAAAATGAATTTTCTTACATAGACTGAGCTCATGGCAGAAATTGTGTGTAGTATACCAAGTTGCCCAAATAGTTTAATTATAAATGTATATCACAACAAAACTAACAAAACAAGGTTTGTTTGATTCAACATGTGTTGAATTCTTTTGCATTTGTCTCATGCTGTGGGAGTTTGGTGATACATTTCTAATAAACTTTGCTGGTCACTGTAATTGTTCTCTTTCCCATAGTGGCCATAGAGATGCTTTTCTAACAGCTCCATTGTAAATGATGGAAGATGGTACAGATATCTTGAATATGCAAGTTCAAGCCAATATTGCAAAACTGTCCCTTTTTGATTTTTTTTTTTTACATTTTTTAGAACAAAATTTTGTATAGATGGTTTTCCTGGAGCAATGGTAACGCTAGAAGGATTGCACTTTGAAGTATTTGGCTGAATTATTTGGCTTTCCAAAGTATATTCACAGTGCGTTTTCACGCAGAACAAGGACTGCAAACACACCCCATCTCTGAAATTGAATTACATAACGGATCTTTTAGGGGACAGCACTAAGAGATTTGCAGCAATGAAAAGCTCTTTAAAAGTCCATATGGATATGTAAGATATTGTACTAAAAATAATTTTGAAAAATCTTTAAAATTTCCATGAAATGAGACATAATACATGAATAGTAGTCTCAGCTTTTACACAGAACTGCACTCAACTTCTCTAGCCTTTGAGTATTTCGGGGATTTCCCTATCTCTTGTTTTCTACAATAAACTTTCCATAGAGTCATAACTACTTAAGGTTTGTGACGTTTATGTGCTTGGTAAACTAATTAGTAAAGGCCGTAGTATGTTAATGAACCATATCAGATTGTTGAGTGAGATAATGAGTATCCCTAGTTTACAAGTTATTACAACAAATGTCTGTTTTATAAAAAGATCAGTTGATCTCTTGCCAGTTTATGTTGTATTTTTAATTATCCACTCCATCTCCTGCATTCTACAATACATGTTTTCACCGCTGTGTGGTGAGTATATTCCAGAGCTTCTAATCTAGTGTGAGATATTTAGGTGCTGCATGTTATGTATGCGTCAGCAGTCTGGACCCAGAGAACAGGAAAACACAATGCAAGCACCTTTTCACCCCCCCCCCACCCATAAACCTAAACTGTGGGCTTAAACCCACAATAGGTGGCTTAGGGAGTCACGAAAAGGCCTAATACTCATCTCAATAGAGATACCCCAACCGGCAAAGTCATAAACTGCCAGAAAAAGAAGATAAACACTACATTAAGTTTTGGTTTTTTTTATGACAACCAAATGGTCTGTTCCATCATTTTAAACAGACAACTTCAAAAGGAACCTGCTTAAAGAAATTAGTATCTACAGGTTATATTTGTATATTCCCTTCACACCAAGCAAGCAACCCTGGAACAAAAATAAAACTCTGGCCTGTGGAAAAGTAAAATGAGATACAACATGGAAGACAAACAGATCATAGAAACTAGCAGAAACTGTTACTGCCAGCGTTTTGTTTCCATGCCTGAAAGGAGAAAAGCGGTGAGCTCAGCATAATCCTTTCAAAGCACTGCAGCCATCCCTTTGGCCGTCCTGGTCAGCATGATGCTCCAGTGCAGATGCTCAATGCCAGGCCTGCTCTCCCCTCTTCCTCTCCAACCGTGGATTTTCCACCGCTTTATCTGACCTGAGCCTCCAAACTATTCCAACCCATACAATGTAAAACTCTGCCTAATCAGTTCTGTTGCCACCAGCCCAATTTGTACCAATCCACAGCACTAGTGGAGAAATTGCTTGTACGTTATAGACCACATCTTTGATTAGGAAGTGTGAACTTTACACTAGAGAAAATTAAAATAATTTTAAAAACATCACACAGTATTAATATTATCTGCTGGGCTTTGGGAAATATATTTACTGGAAACCAAACAAAAGTTCCCACCACACACTCACTGCTTTTATTTTCCAGGTTCAAGACCACTGCAGTTTCTCAACAGGGGGTTTCAGAGTCAGCGACTGGCTTTGTGATTTAGTGTTTTATTACCACCTTCTTTGCTTCAATTCTTCAGCCATGCTGTTAAAGAGACACCTGTGCTCTCCATCTCCTCCAGTAAACCCAGAGCTGTAGCTCAACCCCTAACAAGCTGCAGAACCATCTGATATGTAAGATGCTCTAAATCATGTCTGTTGTCCAACCATAATTTTTATTTTCTGGTCCACTTTGATTTTTTTCATGGCTTTTTAAGTTAGTTTTTTTTTGTGTGTGTGTGTGTGAGGTTTTAATTTCTTTACAATAAGCAGAGGGAACTCAAGGCAGGAAAAAAGGTTGAATGGCCTTGTTTTGATTTGCAGTATTGTGCACTGACCCCTCCCCTGGGCAGTGTGGCACTGCCGTGGCTCTGGCGTATTATAAAAAGGCTCCTGAGCTCCCCCTGCTCTGGTAAAGAGGCTGAATGTCTGCAGGACATGCTTATCGTTTGTTTATCCATGTTCTTCTACTAACAACCAGCGAGGCTGGCATATAGATGCGCAGAGACTGGCATACTGCTCCACTCAGGAGCTCTCTATGACAGAAAGCAGAACAGCAGATTACTTACAGTTGCATGAGAGTTACATGTTAGAAAGTTTAAATTTTGTTGCTATTAGATTTAGAGAGGGGGTTTTGGTTTAAGGGCAAATTTTACTCTTTGTTTTTTTTAGTGTCAAACGCAGTCGTTTTTTGTGGAGAGGCAGCTTCTCCTTTTATTTGATTAGTTGTTGACTCTTCATCCCTCCACTCAGAAGTTGCTTTTTGATCTTTTGCCACCATGTGGGAGTTCAGGTCCATGTCTTTCTGGCGGGCAGTGTTTGCTGAGTTCTATGGCACAATGTTCTTTGTATTCTTTGGGCTGGGGGCGGCCCTCCGCTGGACCACCGGGCCCTATAATGTTCTTCATGTTGCCTTTTGCTTTGGTTTGGCGGCCGCAACCTTCATCCAGTCTATTGGCCACATCAGTGGAGGACACATCAACCCAGCTGTTACCTTCGCCTACCTGATTGGCTCTCAGATGTCCCTGTTCCGCGCTTTCTTCTACATCATTGCCCAGTGTCTTGGAGCGCTGGCTGGTGCTGCCGTGCTCTATGGGGTCACACCCGGCAACATGAGGGGAAACCTGGCACTGAACACGGTAGGATTACCTGCTATTACATAACATTTTCACATGCTCTGTTAAATATTAGGAAGAAACAATTTACGAAGTAGGTGGGAAAAAACTAATTTTAAAAAAGTAGGTGCACAAAGCAAGTTTGCCCGTTCTTTCTTGCAACCCCTTCTTGAGACAAAAGATGTGTGGCTGCATAAAATGCATAAAATGCTAATTATCTGTTTCACTTTCAAATCGTGTTTGTCTCTTTGAATTTATGCACTTCAGAATTCAATCCACCCCTCTTTCTTTCTTTCTTCAGCTGCAGCCTGGCATCAGCTTGGGCATGGCCACCACAATGGAGATTTTCCTCACCCTCCAGCTTGTTGTCTGCATTTTTGCTGTGACAGACGAGAGACGCAATGGACGCCTGGGCTCTGCTGCTCTGGCCATTGGCTTCTCTGTGCTCATGGGGCATCTTCTTGGGGTAAGAACCAACCTGGAGTTGAGAAGATTGAAAATACACTGTAGGTTCATACAAGGATATTCTATCACGTTAAACATGCATCTTTAAAATCCTAATCCTCACTGTCTCGCTGTGTCTTTTATCTAGATGTACTACACTGGAGCTGGAATGAACCCAGCAAGGTCCTTTGCTCCAGCTGTTCTGGTCAGGAATTTTGTCAACCACTGGGTAAGATAATTGTATCTGCAAAAAAAATGTTGCACTACTAAATTACTTCACACCATAGCAATGCGGCATCCTCAGACTAAACAACACTTTTCTGCTCTCTGTCATGTCTGTTAACATCAGGTGTACTGGGTGGGCCCTATGATTGGTGGTGCCATGGGTGCCTTGCTGTACGACTTCATGCTGTTCCCCCGTTTCCGTGGTCTCTCCGAGAGGCTCGCCACACTGAAGGGTGCCCGGCCCCCTGAGGCTGAGGGCCAGCAGGAGACCAGGGGAGAGCCCATTGAGCTCAAGACACAGGCCCTATAAGCCTGGAGTTGGAAGATTGGCTTTCTGAACCCCACCCCACCCCTGCCTCCCCACCCCTCACCTGTCATGCCTCGCTCTGCACCCTCAGTTCCTGGTCCATCCTCAGCCCACACACTGGTTTTGCACACATACCTCCTCCCTGCCTCCTCACATGCTAACATAGATCCCAAACATTTTGTTTTCCCTGTTCTGCATCTAGAACTGGACCTCCTGATTTACAGTGAAGGGGTACCCACAGCCCTGATCATCTTTTTTGATTTCACCTCTACCCATCCTACATTCTCTTCTTCCCCCTTGGAATACAGGACAAAGATGGAGGGTTGGAAGAAGACTTGCCACTGAGGGAAGCACACGTGCCCTGTGGTGTGGGGAGTCAGTCATTCCTGGCTGACCAGGTGGCTATAACTGCTCAGGACAGGGGCTGCTGTTTCTATCTTTCCTTTCCTTCCCTTTCTCTCTCTTTTCTGTTTTTTTTCTCCTCCCTGTTTAGTAGTCTGCTAGGAGTGACGCTACAGTAGAGCAGTGGACTTCTGCATGCTTTTTTCCATTTTGATCCAGTGTGATCTCGCCCTTTGTTTGTTTAGTTCCATGAACTTTGGGTAAATTACATGTAGGTATTGTACTTAACTAGTATTTATTTGGCTTATATTCTTTTTTTCGCTGTTTGTTGAGTGCATGCGTGATAAGGAGTGAGAGAAAGCGTGCTTGCATGTCTGTGTGCACGTGTATGCTTGTGTTTTTGTTTTAATTGATCATTTTTATTTTTCACTTCTCATTGCCAAGATCCTTTGTTTGTGCTCTGATTTTCTTTTAATTTATTTTGCCAGCTTTTTTAGGGAAAGATGCTCCCTATTGCTCTTGCTGAAACCACAAAAGTTCAATACACCAGTTCAATCAATTCCATGTTTAGAGTGATCCTTTTTTTTAATCATAAATGAAGATAATTAATTTTAGTCCAGTCAGATTCAGACAGTTCCAGGTTTGTCTCTCATCTAGTGAAGCGCACACACATATATTCATATTTGTATTAAAATAAACAGCAAAAACACCCAATATTATTTGATCTTTTATAAATTCAGTCAAGTTACAATTGCAAATCCCTGTGTTATTATTGCGCCCAAGTATGCTAACCATTTTTTAAGTGGGAAATCAGCAGGTTTAAATAACCTATACCGTAACCCTAAACAGCTTCTTGAAAAGCTGTTTTGGATGGTGACTTCCTGAGATAATTTTGTTCTCAGAGGTTTAAAGCAATTTATCAGCAATTCATGTACAGGTGTGTAATACTGGTTTTGCTTTTACCTTTGCATGTCTGCCATGGTAAAACAACGAAAGCAAACCTGACAGGAATAAGCGTTTTCTCTTTGGACTGTGTTGTTTGACATGACTGAAGGGTCGCTGTACATCAGCTTGAGGTTAGAAATGAAAGAGTGCATGAGGTGTGGTGGCTTCTTGCTGGTGTTTGCAAACACCTGGTGACTTCTCTTTTCTGAACTGTGCTGGGTGGCTCTTAAGGCGTGAGATCATTTCACTGGACAAGGCCCTCGGATATTTTGAAGGAGAGAGACGGTCACGGCACGGCGACTGAACTCTTTAGTGTGTTTGTACAGGGCGGCGGATGTACACCTTTATTTTCATACAGTCTACACATGAGAGAATGAACTTTGAAGTTGAATTGGCCTGATGTCCCCTCTCTCTTCCATCCCTCCTTCATTCACCCTACCTCCTCCTTACGTTCACCAGGCAGCCATCCTGTTCTTCTCTCGTGAGGGAACTTCTTCAGCTGCTGGGATGGAGGGAAGGGGACAAGGTACTGAGATAAATTAGTTTCAAATTTCACCAGAGCAGTTATTGAACCAGACGTGTAAGCTGATTCGCTCTGCTTCTTCTACATAATCTTTTTGTGTGTGTGTGTGTGTGTGTGTGATTTCCCTGGCAGTGGTTGAGTAGAATTTACATTTTAATGGCCTGTTGAAATTAGAATTTGTTTTCTAATGGGGAAAAAAAAGCTTTGTGATGTACAGTGTATAGTGTTCTTTTTTTTATTTCATGACTATTGAAACTGGACAGATAGGAAATATAATATGCTAGCTAAGCAATGTGTCCTCTTTGGCTGATAGATTATGGAAGTGATGCCGGTTATGTTGTGCAGCAATTTGCTTTCATTCAGTGGACGGCCTATACGGTAACAGGCATACCTTCCCAATCAAAATGCCGTTGATTATTTTTATATGTCAAAAAAAACAACAGAAAATTAAGTTTCCAACTCCTGTTTTGTCTCCTTTTTTTTAGCGTAAGTGTAAAAAAAAAAGGGATTTAGGTATACAATCTCAGACAGGACTGACCAAAGAAGTAAATAGAGCAACTCTCCCCTATAGTACATAACACACTTCTCACACCCAAACCAAGTGATCATTTCCATAAACAAATCAGATGAGATTATGTGTGTACAACTGCAGTTCATCTGTCTGCAGCTGCTTGTTCTGAAAACTATCTTCCAACGTGCAGTGGTATCCATGAATCTTGACTTAAGGGAGAAATGACCAATTTCTTGTAAATAAATTCAAATATTTTTGGCTATTTACAGAAAAAGTGAAATTTTATTTGCCTCCACAGTGAAAGACTATAAGGATTGTAGTAGTATCCTCAGGGTGATATACAAAACTCACTAAAAGATATGAAAGGTTAAGCAAGTATACATATCAACTGACCTCAACATCCAAAACACTATTATATGATGACATGCACAGCACAGGCAGTGATGGTAGGTAGTGCAACACTGGCTGTGAAAAAAAAACCTCGTATGCATATAAAAACAGCCATATTCAAAGAGTTTAAGCTTTGACAAAATAAGAAAACACTGTTTTGCTTCTGCACATCACCACAGAGGATTTTTCATCAAACAATCAAGATGCGATTGAAGCGCAAACTGTCAGCTTTAATTCAAGGCATTTGACTAAAGTATTGCATTAACTAATTAGGAATTTCAGCCTTTTTATACACTATTACAGCTGACAGATGTGTACAGTGCTATATTCTCAGCTCAGATTCATCCAGCTGCTGTAAAACAGTTCAGACAGTGCTTCACATTGCAAACGAGACCAAAAAATACCGCAAAGGCAACATCAACTCACAAACGTGCAACAACTGAAGGCTTAGCGGTGCATCTCAATGGAGGAAACATTTGGCGTGTGTTCTAGACTTCAGGCAGTCATTGAATGCAAAGGATTTTCATCCACTTATTAAAAACAGTTCTTACATTGAACATTATCTCCCCTCTGAAAATGGGATTCTACATTTAAAAATGTTAATGCAACACTTTTGGGTGAACTCTAGAATTAAAGCTGTAAGTCTGCACTTCAATCACATCGTGATTGTTTGGTTTTAGAAATCCGCTGCGGTGGTGTACACAAAGCTACAAAGATTGTGTTACTGTCCACATATTATGGACTTAACTGTATGTTCTTCTGAAATTCTTATCATGCTTGAGAATAAAGGGAAATAAGGGGGGTGTGGTTTAAAAATATATTTTTACATTTGTTTTTTTAGTTTTTTTTTATGCTTTGGGTTATCAGAAGGGGAAATAAAATATTTACACAACATTGATTAAAAAAATAAAATGAACACATATTGGCTGACTTCAAAACAACATTAAACAACAAGAGCTTGTTTGGATATAATAGAAAACACACACTTGGATTTTAATTGACATACAATAGATATAATAATAGAAACTTTGCCCATCACCCTGTACAGCATCTACCATTTTCTGCAGAGGCCATCAGTGGTGACAGTTTCACAGTCAACACTGATGGAAAAGCTGTTTATTTCTTACCAAGCACACTATATGCAGAGACTGAATGAATATACTACTGTGAGAAAGGTTTAACCAGGTTTTCAGATAACACAATATCACTAAAATAGACAACATGCAACATTTACTAAAAAAACAAAAACAAACAAACAAAAAAATCACTGGTAGATTTTAGTCCACAATTCAGTAATGTTATGTTCCATTGCCTTTTTATACCTGCTATCACACTTTTGGACATGGTTAGGAAAATGCTATAATCTGTACAGTAATCCACTTATTTTCCTAAATACAAGCAAAGGGAAAAAAAGGGCCTTAATAAATCTGTCACCAGGTAAGAAGCACATACGGGTCTTAATGACGTGCACAACAAGGCACAGACGGCTGCCACAAAAATATTTTTGTTCTGGTTTGTTTTGAGTTTTGGTTGGTTGAGTTTTACTTTGTCCTTGAACATGTTGAGTCCCAGACAAACCAGCTTTTGTCTCAAATATTTTGCTTGAAAGTTGTCCAAACTTTAGGTGTTGAAAGTGAAGGAAGAGAATCTGCACAACTGGTGGCATTTTTGACATATGAGACGAGTTTGGCTTCGATCTCTAGCCAGCTTCTTCTTTCTGCTGCAAGAACAGCCTGTGAGAATTCCTCCTGAGACTCCAGATTAATCAAAAAAAGTCCAAATCCAGAGGCCTGGAAAACAGAGTGCATCCGTATTTTTAAGTATTTTTAGAAGAAAACTCAGACAACACTGCAATAGATATCAAACAGATAAACCGGACAACCTACATGGTTTCTATGTCCCCAGATGAAGTCCCTGTAGCATCTAACATTTCAGCAGGGAAATCTGGTGAGTTGAATGGTGACTGGAACGGCTGTTGCCTGAAGAGTGAAAACACTATCAGCAGGTCGCTTAGGTTCTTCAAGAAACACAGTGTGAGAAAAACTGCTCTCATCACAAACAGGATGTTTTAGCAAGGAGCACACATGTACATGAAAACATGCTTATGTTCATGGAACCTTTTAAGGTAAAGAAACCACTTTCACACTTTCCTTAAACTCTCAAATATCACATATCAAATATGATACACAATAGCTGGAAGTATTCAAGCAGACTGTAGTAATTTCAAGATATTCAAATGCGCTGATACTAAAGAAATCTGATAAAATTATCTGAAAATCTGATGATTTCTGATCGTTTATAAACAGTGGTGGACAGTATCGGAGTAAATTTACTTGAGTGCTGTACTTAAGTACATTTTTTGAGTATTTTTACTTTGAGTATTTATTTTTTGGTGTACTTATGACTTTCACTCTACTACATTTCAAAGACAAATATTGTACTTTCAACTCCACTACATTTCTAGGATGCTCGTTGTTACTCGTTCCTTTTGGCTCAGCAGAGCTTTCTAGTCCTCTGTTGCTGTTTTTCTTCACTGAAATGCAATTGGCCACACCCTATGCTCCCCAAAAGAAGGTCAGCCAATCACAGTCTCCACTCACACCTGCAATTTGGAGTTACACCATTGTTGACTTGAGCTGAGCTCCCACTTTCATTCAAACAGAAAGCAGCAATGGAGACGCTTGCAGAAAGTTAAGCAGAGAAACCACCCCTCCCATGCCCATATCTCAGCTCAGTGTTTGAGATTTTAGGGCTAAAATTTTTTTTGTATCAGTTTAAAGGTCTTCTGTGTTTACCACGAAGAAACTATATTTCCACATTTAAGAACTCGCCATCCAACCTGAGAAAGCACATTGAGCTATGCAAGCAAACTTTTTTCAATTTAGATAAAAATTTTAAATGAACTTGACTGAGGTTTAAATGGATGCAGTTTAATGCCATGAAATAAAGCCTGTACAAACTGAGCACGCACATCCAAACAAATAAGGGGCGCAGGACCAAAAAAATAGCATGAGACAGGCAAAAGGAAGTCCGCACACCGCACCGCTCCTGGTAGTAGAAATTTAAATAGAACCTTCACAGAGAA
>VUQK01023074.1:12998-24466 GCA_015106715.1 Bujurquina vittata | reverse complement strand
TAGGAAAAAAAATTTGGGTTGCGGGCAAAAAAAATAAAGAAGTTTAAAAAAAAAAAAACCAAGGGTGACTGATGTTGCAATGTGAGTTCATCCATTTTGAAGCGGGGGGGGGGCTTCATGTGGAAGTGCATTGTGTATTTTCCCAGTCTGTGTGTGCGTGCATGTGAATGCTCTGCAAGTCAATATTTGTCTGCTTTGCCACGTCCCCAGACATCCCGTTCGGCGCAACAGACCGTAAAGCTGTCAAATGCGACCTGAATATTCTCTGTCTTCATCTGCTTCCTTTTTCTTCTCCCCCCCCCCCCCTTTCCTCCCCGCTCTCTCGCTTCCCTTTGATTTCTTTTTCCTTTCCGTCGATAACAATATCATCGAGAGCAAAACGTGTTCCTGCGCTTTTGGTGGCTCGTCTAGCCCGCCGCCTCCCGTACAGTATCTCGTCTTATCTATATTGCCATGTTTGCTCACGCCGTAAAGCCATTTCTGCCCGCGTGAGTCTGTTTGATACTTGTGAGAACCAATGTGTGTTTTATGGTTACTGCAATATCAGCTACTAGGACGTGAAGTTTTTCCGTGTACAGCTACTTTGTTTTTGTTGGGTACACTTTGTTGCGTCCTGTAATTACACCGTATCAGCTCCTCTTACTACTGTAGCTATTTGTCTCCTCGTGTCCTGTTACAGATTCCACACCTCCTTTTTTTTTTTTTTTCTTTTCCCATTAGCCAACAGGAGGGCTTCAAGACTAGTTTTTAATTTAGGTTTTATAGCCCATGAGTTTGCAAGTTCATCTGGCCGATGACGTTTCTGTCCTAACTTTATTACTCTGCCGCTCAGCTCTGACTGGGTTAGCGTCACATCGTGGGAGTTGTTCACAGTTTTGTCGCTTGTTAGTTGCTTTTTTTCCCCGTCCTGACACAGCAGTGTACCCATCCATCAATTAAAATTCCTCTGGCTAAGCAGGGTATTCCTGACATCTTTTCCCCCAGCGCTGTTTCTCGGTTTCTCCTGGGAGTGCTGAGGCGCTCCCGGGCCAGATGAGCTACGTAATCTCTAGAGTTACTGTACCAGCTGGAAGCATCCAAAAAAGCTTTCAAGGGGAGGCGCTCAGGATGCAAGCGCTATCTGAGCTTCCTGCTGATGTCAGAGCTGCCTTGGCCATATCACTGAGGCTGAGCTCAGGTGCCCAAATGGGGGAAGCTCGTTTCAGCTGCACGCGTCCACAACCTCATTCACTCTGCCACTGCCCCGAGCTCATGAGCGTTAGGTGAAACATCGACTGGCAAATCAAAGGTTTTGCCTTTCCACTCCACTCCGCCGTCACCACAGCGGGTGCTGCACAGCACCTGCGTGACTGCTGAGCAATCCACTGTGTTTCAGCAAAGAATCATGAAGGTGGAGGACTTCCTGTAGAGGACGTCGAGGCTGCAGACGGCCCGCTTTAGATCATGTTTGGTGTCACAAACAGAACCGCGTCATCTGGTTTCAATTTAGCACTGTAAATTATGACAATTCTGCCCGGATTGTATTTGACTGTCACCCCCCCCCTTCAACTTGTGGCCTACTGGTAGATATTTAATATTGATGTAATATAATGCCTGAATTTGTATTTGTGTTGTGTGACCTGTGTGATATTGTGCTTGTAG
The DNA here is from genome assembly GCA_015106715.1 of Bujurquina vittata. Classification (NCBI taxonomy): domain Eukaryota; kingdom Metazoa; phylum Chordata; class Actinopteri; order Cichliformes; family Cichlidae; genus Bujurquina; species Bujurquina vittata. The sequence goes on along the minus strand of VUQK01023074.1, from coordinate 22,825 downwards.
TTGTGGCAACTCATCCTGTTTCTGTTTGTGTGTGTGTGTGTTATTCCTGAATTCTAGAGAAACAATTTGGCGTCAAACTGGCCCAACAATCCGGGCCTGCTACACCCCCCGAACCATTCAAACATTGATATCACTCAAGTGAAATGTCACTGTTGTACAAAAAAGCTCACAAATGTATTTTTCAAAAGCATAAAGTACACTAATGAACCTTGTGTCGACAGGTGCAATGATTCTTCCAAAGGACCAATTAGGATGAGGGAGCAGCAGGACGCCGCTGAGTCTGTTTCAGCTTGTGTCCAGAGTGTGGACTGAGTCCTCACGTGTGATGTGCAGAAAGAAAGGGCAAAATGAGACGTTCGGTAGCAGGAAGTGCTTGAAAACAGCCAAAAAAAAAATAATATGGCAATGTGTGGCAATCGATGAAAGAGTGAAGAGACAGTGATGCGCACAGTGAATTTTGAAATTAGAGAGATTTTAGCGTCTCTGGAGTATGTCTGGAGTGTGTGTACTGTAGTGTTGGACAAGGCCGATGCTGCCAAAAAGCCACCACAGGCACGCCGTCTCCGGTAGGACAACAGGAAGCGTCAGGCCTGTGATGGGCCTCGTGCTTAACAAACATGATTGTTAACCATGTTTGTGGTTTTCACAGTAAAAACTTTTTTCTGTCCAGATTTTCTGTTATTTTGAGTGATTTTAGTTTGTTTCAGAGTGGGGAAAAAAACTGTACAGTCCCACAAATGTGAGGTTGTGCTAAAAAAGGACACTAAACAAGGCAAAGAATACCGTTTCTAAGATTTAATATAACAGTAGTCAAAACTGGCGCCCAGACCCTAGAGGGTTAAAGTGTATCAGTGCAATTCTTTTGAGGTTTTTAGCACAACAAATAAGATTATATCTCTCGGCTGGCCTGGGAGCGCCTCGGGGTCCCTCCTGATGAGCTGGTGGAGGTGGCTGGGGAGAGGGAAGTCTGGGCTTCTCTGCTCAGGCTCCTGCCCCCGTGACCCGGCCCCGGATAAGCGGGAGAAAATGGATGGATGGAAATGAGATGGGGTCAAACTTGTACATCCCCTACAATGAGGAATCAGTTTGTTTGGGTGCAGGTCTGTGAGGCTTCCTCCAGGATCCTGAAGGTGCAATTCAAAAATCCTTTTTATGCAGAGGGGTGATGGCAGATTGTGTTTTAGACTTTTACAGGTGCATTCACATCACTTGCTTGCACGTGATGTATGCATTCACGTGACCATAACTACCTCTTTTTGGCCAAGTTGGTTACTTTTCAACATTTAACACAACAGAATAAAAACGTAAAAGAAAGAAAAGAAAACATTAATAATAAATGGTTGTGCCTCTGGAGCAGTACGGTGGTCCCGTGATGCCGTCTAAATGTATCAAATGGACTGTTGACTCAGTGCTCATGCAGCCTGTTCTCTTCCACATGTATCTAAGCCAAGTGCTTTTACTGTCTAACATTCACACACCAACGCTTGTGTTCAGTATCGTGCCCAAGTACACTTTGGTTTTCCAGAGCAGCCAGGAATCGAACCACCGACCTTCTGATTGGCAGGTGACCCGGTCTACCTCCTGAGCTACAGCCAGCATATGGTCAGGTTTTTGTTTGAGGGTACGGTTGCATCATTGAATTACAGGAGCAGGTAAAGTACAGAAACTTGCATATACGCTCAGAAGTATGTACAGTGAAGGCTTATTGCTAAGTGCGTTCCCACGTGCATGAATGAATAAGATCAGAACTATTAAAAATAAATCAACTGCTACCTGGTTTTACACAGAGGGTCAGGACTGAAGTACCTGAGTGAGTACCACTGCAGTGCTTCTGTACAACTGAAGGTACAGTTTGTAACTTTATTTTGTGAAGTGTGCAGTACACATTTGATACAATACACTGTTGTGAGCTGTACTAACATAATGATTTCCTCAGTCAATTGTAAAACAACTGAGCCACACACAGAATTACTGCATGCCGCTGCTTAAGCAAAGGGAATGATTCAGTCTGAGAGTTTTGTGGTCTTAAACCAACAGTAACGATGGCAAACTTAATCGAGTGTCTTTTCCTCTTCGGTTCATAGTGGATGGAAAAATGGCACTTGGTTTCCCACAAAGCTTTGGTTCCCATTCCTCCAGGTCATTACTGTGGTCAGCCTGCATTAAATTGCATTAGAGAGCCACTAACAGTCTCCACTCCCTCTCACACACACAAATCTACTCCACACACACAAGTATCGATCTCTGGAGCGCCACTGGATTATGAAAAATGGGTAGCTGCCTTAATGACACTTCACCTGAGACAGACTGCCTCTCTACTGCTTTGCTAGAGAGGTGAAAATGTGTGCACAGGGAAATCAGCGGTAAAATGTTGTCCCAGCCTGTTCCTGTATCTTCTTGCATTGATTAACTGCTGGAACAGAGATATAAAGGAATCATTTACGCTGGGAATGATGAATGGATTGAAGAGTGGAGTTGTGACACACAGAGTAGTCATTGGATCAAAGTGAGAGGGAATAGCGTTATTATAATCTTTCATTTGTACAGCTGAAACATTTCATTAATCTTCTTGAATTTCATCAGCACGAGCCATACGTAGAAAACGCTGAAAGATCTGGAACTCTGCAGCATCTTTCCAGGGAAACTGTATGATAAGATTAAAATGGAATCGATTATTGTTGAAGGTGCACTTATTTTTCACATTCTAATGATATAATCAGTCAAAGTTTAATAGCGGATCTTAGATTAGATAACGATTTAATTACATCATCACTGCCCTTAGGATTAGCCTTATTTTAATTTGCTAATAACAGCTTTGAGCCAGCTGTCAACTGTATGTGACCATAGCCAATATTTTATGTATGTTTTTTTAGATTAATACCCTCAAACACATCATTTGGTAACACTTTGTAAGGTCCTGCAGTGCGTTCAACTCTCTTACATGTATTTTGGCCTTTCTCTTCTCCTGTTATGCCAAATAAGTTCTATGAAAAGTCAACCCTGATCAGCTCACTGTCAGCCTGATAGATGTTAGAGCCCTCTGAGGTCAAAGCTATGACCCTAACCCTAGATAATCATGTATAATGTCAATGTATAATAATTAAAAATTATAGTATTATTATTAACTTAGATTTATATAGCGCCTTTCACGAAACCCAAGGATGCTGAACAATGAGAGCAATAAAAAAAAACAAATTTGAACGAAAGGCCTTTTTGAACAGATGATTTTTTCACAGTTTCTTAAAACCGTCCATTGATGGGGCATTGCAAAGCTGAGCAGGGAGACACTCCCAGAGGGTAGACTCTGCCCCCAAAGGTATGGCGGCTGGTGCGAGGGACACTGAGCAGACCCAAGGCTGAGGACCGTAATGTCCAAGGCTGTTTATATGGTATGCAACAACCATGTAACAAAATGCAAAATACACTTAATCACAAATATCTAGGAGAAATGAAAACTGCATTGTAAACAGGAAGTCAGGTCTCCAGAGGGTCTACTGCTGCCAATGACCACCTACGGTGTCCCGTTACCTTCGCTGAGTTGGTCGTACGGGTTTTTGGCCGCCTCGTCAGCCTCCTGAACTGCTTTGTGTCTGCTGAGGGCAGCGGACCCCGGACCCTGCGTTTGTTTGGACTCTGGTGCTCCTGGATTTCTTTGTTCCATTTCTGCACGTGTGCTTCTGCCTGTTGCTCTTTTGGAATCGCTTGTAAGTAGTTTCAGCGGCGTCTCGTCACCCTGCCTTGTGTGTATCGAAGGCCTCAGTTTCTCTCAGTTCATTGTTGTCACACTGCTCCCTGTCAGTCAGCCTTCTTTCTTTATGGACTTTGTTTTCTGCCTGTTGTTACACCTTCTCTAAGTTAAAGGTTGGCTTTATTGTACTCAGCCTGTGTTGTGGGTCTGTTTTCCACATCTCATCTCATGACATACACCTCTCATCCTCTTTTCCCACCTCTCTCATGAGATTTGTGGCAAAGATCTGGCGTCCTTTCGCATCTGCTGCCCGGTAATGACGTCACCAGCCCCCCCTCCTTCCCGTTACCACCATGTCGTTCATCACTACTGGGACACTTAATGAGAAACCTTTGTGAGGCAGACTCACACAGAGTCATTTAGATTCAATCGATACTCAGTGAAGATATCAGAACCTGTGCTGTTTCTCTCTTATGCATCCCAGTAGCATAAGAGACATTGTTAATGCACACTTATTAAAATAGTAAGTTTGAGTCAGAAGAAACGAGCTTTGATTATATGAAGCCAAATGTTTCTTTCTCTGTAAATCAGCATATTGAAACATGCAAAATATATCTGTTTGTGAGTGACAGTGATGGCCCGTTATTTAGGGTGGACAGGAGCACCGGGCTTCCTGTGGGTGGATTATTAGTCAGCATGGAATTGTCTCACTCAGATGGAGTTCTGGAGTTTGCACCTCTAAACACATGAAAACCGTCACACTCAAGTGCCCCGAATCCAAACATCGAGGATTTACCGACTACAGGTTCCTACAGATGCTGGTTATTCCTAAGCATTCAATATTGACCTAAGTGATTCTGTAATAAACTTATTTCATCCTCTTTTAACACAAGAGGTGTGATTTTTAGAGAGGAAAATACTTTCAAAATGAGGACAAAAAGACTTGAACTGATGTTCAAGTTATTACCTGCTGTATGTAAATAGGTCAGAAGCTGTTCTTGATCCATCAGGTGTCTTTGACTCTAATCTACTTTTACTGTTGCGTGCCGTGTTCTGAAAAAGGGCTCAAGTGCAGCAGTCAAAGCAAACAGTCAAGGGAGTTTTCAAGAGCGGGTTTTATTCACAGACACTAGAACGGGACTCAGGGCGTCCCAGTTATTCAGGCCAGCACAACACGCTTACAAGAGGGGAGCCAGGGCGGCCCGGAGGGAAGGGAGAGGAGAGTTATTCTCAGTTCAATTCAATTGTATTTATATAGCACCAAATCCCAACACACAGTCACCTCAAGGTGCTTAACATTGTAGGCCCAGGTCAGGTGTCCCTGACACAGTCCCCTGGAGTCAGACTGTTCCAGGTGTTGTTCCACCTGCAGCTGCAGTGATGTTTAGCACCACTCTGCACTCGCTGTATGATGCAGCCTTGTAGTCCTGCATGTTCCCAGAGGTGAGGCAGCGGTGTAGGAGCTCAGCTTCCGCACTGCTGCCAAACATGTCCCAGTGCACCCTGCAGAGCAGCCTCTGTGTGATCCTCTCACAGCAGGAGGTTCCTGCCTGAGCCTCTGTTTGCATCTGTCGGCTCAGCCATGGGTCCATGAGACAGATGAGGTTGCAGTTCCGTCTGTCCAACTGAGTTTGTCCAGCTTGTTTTCCAGTGACTGGACTTTAGGATGCTCGGCTGTGGCGTTTGGTGCACTCTACGCCTGAGCCTCTCTCTCACGCCGGCTCTTTTCCCTCGGGGCCTTATGCATGTCCTGGGGGCCCCGTGCCCTCCTTTGTTTAAGCTGGCCCACAGGCCCAGGACGTCCCGGGGCCAAGCCGGGTCTCAGATCTTAAAAAGAGTCCGTTATACGTGATATGACACAGAGTAGGTGACATTATAAAATCAAAAGGCTCAAACTAATATATGCAGACAAAGTGTTGGAGCAGGTACAAAGGCTGCTGACCTCACCAGCGCCATCTTGCAGCTTGTTTCATCTTGATGTCATGTGACATCAAGCAGAGACCAACTCCTGCTGTTCCGGTATGGAGTTGAGGTTTGGCAGCCAGGTACTCTTGGGGTCCGGATGGTACCAAAGCATATGAAGGTGCACAGTATGTATCACAATGTAGGTACACGAGGTGGACCCAAGAGCAGACTCGCTGGGCAGTTTCACTTTATTACACCAAGTATACATGAAGAGAACAAAGGCGAAAAAACTTGAAACGAGCGTCTAAGGATGCTGGCTTCTACTCCTGAATATGCAGGCTGGGTCCTAAGGAGGAGTCTCCTTAGGGAGAGGGACGGTGTACTGACACTGCTGGCCTTGGAAAGGGTCACAGGTACGGCTTACTTTCAGTAGCTGGGAGGACGAAGGTGGTTCTTGAGGTCCGGGGAGGGGAGGGCAGGCAGGCGGGAGGCTGGGAAACTGTAGACCTGAGACGAGATGGAGTGATGAGAATACACCCACAGGAAAAAACCCACGAAACCCCAAAATCCTGATCTGAGGAATCCAGTCACTCAATAGCGACATAGTTGCTAAGTTGGCAACACTGAGCCCTTCGTGTTCCCAGAGGTGAGCCTTGGTTTGTATTTCGGCATGAGAAGGGCAGAGGTGGGATCAGACTTCCCAAAGAGGGGAAGAGGCTTTGCTCTTTGAAAGGACAGTCACAGTCTCACTTGGTACTTGTTGAAAGAAAGTGTAGCTTAAGAGCCCTCATAATCTATCGAATCCAACCAGCTGCAGTGAGTCTGGAAGGATTCATTTAAACTATTTCTATTGATTGAGGCATTAGACCTTCAAACTGTTGGACAGGAATGAAACTGTTTGGAAATGTGCCTAAAATACCAAGTGGATGCTGGCAGCAGCGCATAGACAGAAGAAGAGGAGGGCGGTGGCACATTCCTGACGTTCCAGTCGGGTGCCTGAAGCGATGCCAGGGCTCACAGCAGCCGTGGCCTCCAAATCACCAGCAAAACAAGTGTTAGCAGGAGCACACGAGGCAGTTTGAAGTCAAGGATGAACCCTTTTTGTGCATACAGGCGTTTTGAAGTTGAATATAACAGATTTATTATCATTACACTAAAAAACTTTCTCGGCAGCAAACAACAACTGTCTGAAATCAGGAAGTTTGTGACTAATATTTTTAGTCCTTAAAGTTAATAATTGTACAGCATATTTTAGTGCATAGAGCATCTTAGGGAGATTTATTAGAGGCAGCAGGGTCATTTTTTTAGGGGAACACTTTGTGATGTTGCAGGTTTTTCCTTCAAAGTTCTACATCTTTAGTCAGCATTCGTTCATTAATTTGTAAAATAATTATTTAAAAACAGCACTCTGTATTTATTCAGGTTATCTTTATCTGATATTAAATAGATTAAATAGGCAAATAGTTTTCAAAAGCACGGTATACACGGCAGGATTTCTGCAAACAGAAGTGCTGACGCGGCCTCCAAAGACCCCACACAGTCCCAATTAGTTTTTGATGGAGCACTTTGTGTTTATCTGGAATGCAGCGGTTCTCTCTGAGCTGCCTCTCATTGAGCTGAACTGTTGTTACACAAACTCGTGGATAAAACCGGCACCTCTGACTGCTGAGCTGCGAGCTGCTGGTCATTATTGAAATGAACTATCTTGCTCTGTTCTTGTGGATTACCTGCAGCGCCGACTCTGTCACTGAGCTCTTAAAACATGCAGTGTGGGTGCAGACCAAGCACATTCTCCCAAAAGTTACCAACAAAAGACTCGGCTGATTTTGTGCGACAGTGTGATTTATCTCCCTAAAAGCTTCGTCCAAAATATACTAAAGCTTTTGTTTCTTGTGTTAGAACCAACAGTGAGGTACGAAGTGGTTGTGGCGGCTCTGCAGCGTGAACAGTTTTGTTGGATCACATTGCCGACACCGCAGCCCACTGCTGACTGGCCTGTTTGATGAAAGGTGTTCTTGTGAAATTCCGGGACTTTCCGTTCTCTTTCCTGCTTCTCTTGTTCTTTAGTCGGATGTGAAGCGTACGTGAGTTCTGGACGTAAGAGCTGCGGCCCCTCATCTTCCTCCCCGCGTGTTTGGTCACTCATTTATCCTTATTTTCACACGCTGTCAAACTCAAAGCTGACGTCATCGCTCTAGTCCAATCATCTCTCTGTCTGCCTTCTTCAAGCCAATCAGCCTCCACTCTGCATGCTTTGAATATCACTGCTATAATTCCCCCACCTCACCCAAGTCCCTCAGTGCTCCATCCAAGCCTCCATCTTTATCGTCACCACCACCTCCAGGGGGTCCCGCCCTAATGCCATCACCGCTGGGATTCCGTTCTGCTTCGATGGGCCGTCAGTCTAATGGCCAAATAGCTTATTTGAATTCTGCATATCAATAAATCATGTCCAGTTCCTCTTAAAGATCTCTCTTATTGAACTAACTTTGTGCTGTTTCCTCTAGTTTTGCCTCCATCGATCAGTGACTCTGTGTATTTGTACTCCTCAGTGTGTCCTTTTTCACCACAAAGTTGTCTTAGCACCAACTCTTCATATTTTCCTTCATAACGAATTGCGTTGACAGGTATTTTTTCAGCTTCATTATTACCTCATTATGAGCTGCTGCTTTGGTAGATGTGCTGTTTGCTGTGGAGTTGTTGTCTTTGCTCTGTCAGCGGTGCAGATTCAAGCATCACTGAAGTTTGCTGCAGTTTATGATGTAACTCTGGCCCCTCCCACACTGTGAACCAGTGTGTCAAAAATATTAGAAAACGGGAAGGGGCTCTTGATAAGTTCAACATCAACATGTTGCAAAGATCTGGAATGGGGCTGAAACTCCCAGGAATAAAAAGGTATCCAGTTTGGTCACCTTGTCAAGCTCTGGTGGGACACCTCAGAGCAAGCATGTTAAAATCCCACCGCATGCACACACTCGTGCCTACACTTGCATACATAACAACTGTTTCAGTGGCCTTTCCTTTTCCTTGAGCCAGAAACCTGCAGATTAATCTCCCCAGCATAGATCTGATTTCACCGTGAATGAGAAAAGGTGAAAGCGAGAGTTCAGATTAAGTTTCCTCCTGTTGCCAAAATGTGTCGATTGGAAATCAAAGTGTGAAGACGGCGTTGGCAGAGCTTCTGCTGCCTGCCTGATGAAAATGTCTCTCCTCTGGTCAGCGTGCTGTCAGTGATGCTGATGAATTTGAGAGAGTCAGTAACTTCCATAATGTTCCATAAGCCCGCCTGAAATGCTTTGTTTGCCAAGATGATGTTTTTAGGTTCCTTCAGCCTTTCAGCCTCATTCTTCCTGCAGAACCTTGTTGAACCATAACAGTGTGTGAGGACCATACACTCTGGGGGGCCTTCTCCCCCACTTTCCATGGGGAGAAGGTCCGCTGCAGGCTCGTCAGGCAGATGGTTTCAATCATTTTCACCTCCTCTCCCACACTTAGATCACAGGCTAAAGGTGCTACTTTTCACAAACAACTGAATTCATATGAAAATAGATTGAAATAAAAAATTAACGTTTCATGAAATGTCAGACTTTCACCCAGGAAGGTGTGTGTGTCATTTTTACACACGTGTGCAAACAAACATGTACAATAAGGTCTCAGTGCCTTTAGAAAATAAAAATGTATATTTGGATATAAAAAGCTTGGGTTACAAAGACTTTGGAGTCCAACAAAAACCCATTATTTTAAAATCAAAAGTCTATTTTGTATCTGCAGGTGTTGCCAGAGTTGTTGCTCATAACGAGCTGCATGTCTGGTGAAAAAGACGTGATAATTAGGACCTCAGTAACTGGAGCCTAACCCAGCTGACACGGGGCGAGAGGTGGGGTACACCTGGACAGGTGTCACCACAACAGTGCCAGTATCAAATGTGTTTTTAGAAGTGATCACATTTTCTGCAGTATTAGCAAGTGTTTCTTAATATATCTGTCATCTAATGAAGGATAATTAGATATTTGGTGCTTGGACCGGCTGGCTCTGTAGCACGGTCAACACTTCCAGCCTCTCCGCAGCCAACATATGAAACAAGCATTGCTTCAGAAAATCTCTCCTTCTCACATTCTATCACATTATTCTGTTGCATCCATTCGCCCACTTCTCCTTTTTGGGGTCCCGGGGGGGGGGGGGGGGGGCCCCCCTCTTGTCGCATCTTCATCTTATTAAAAAACACCCCCCCCCC
>VUQK01023070.1:0-10422 GCA_015106715.1 Bujurquina vittata | reverse complement strand
GACGGAGCTAGCGGATGTTGCGCTTTACGTAGACGCTACACGCCAGGTTCGGAAAATGAGTGACAAACAAGGACAATAAAAGTGTGCGCAGTTCATCACACAGCGTGTCTGGTAGCTAAAAGGGAGAGCAAAGAATGAGCGATGACGCCACTCAAATGGAGAAAAATGGCAGAAAGAGGCAGAGACGTCCTCCAGAGAGCTACTTTTACTTTCTTACTTTGAGTAGATTTTAGAGCCTGTACTTTTTTACTTTTACTTGAGTAAAGAAGTTGAACCAGTACTTCGACTTTTACAAGAGTAGTTTTTGACACAAGTACTTGTACTTCTACTTAAGTACAGAATGTCAGTACTTTGGCCACCTCTGGCGATAACAAACAACAGCATGCAGAAATGCACAGAATCTGACCCAGGATGATAATCGTCAGCCAAAATTGAATAGACAATCTCAATATAAATTTATTCATAATAATTAGAGGCAGCATCATTTGACCTGTTACATGTCTAAGCATCACTAACCAGACAGGCTTTGGGAAATTTCAAGCACAGCACAGCCACAAGCGAGCAATAAGAAATGATAGGGGGAAAAAGACACATTATAAACGAGGCAAACAGTTTGACATGCAGCTGGCTCACAGCTTGTGCTCTTTCAATCATTTTGATTGTACTAGTAGGAGGTTCATTCACTGTTGGTTAAACAATGGCCTTCACCCCCCAAGAAAGCTATTGTGTGTTCATGCTGCCAGGGTTCCCAATCCTGTAAATCAAGGAAGAACTATTGTTCCATACTGACAAAAAAAATGGAATCAACCTGTTCTGAGTGTAGAAAGCGGGGTTATTTGTAAATGTAGTTAAAAAGGAATGTAAAAGCAATTGTGAGCTTGTTCAAACATGATATTTTCAGTCTCGTTATAGGATTAATGTATTTATTTGTCCATATGAAAAATAAAAATAAAGCAGAGATTGATCTGTTTCCTCCATGGTAATGTTTAGCCTTTTAATACAAAAATATTTCCTATTTATATTATACTGTGATTGATGTTAAAAAGTGGCCCCTTTCACCTCTTTCTTATACAATATAATATTAGTTAATTCATCATTAGTCAAGCAAATTATGAGTTAGTTATAGTATGAAAAATACATTACATTACAACACATTACATTTCACATATAAACAGAACTATAACATTACAAATGATCCTCTTATGGGCTCTCAAAGTGGACTTATCTCTGTGCTTTGACCTCTGTGTTAGACCTCAGCACATCAATGATCACATGTTAATACAGAAACTAGGGCACACCGTTGGTATTCACTAGATTATATCTAGTGACTGGGTTCCACAGAGTTCTGTGCTGAGAGAGAACATTAATGCTTCCCTTAAGAAATATTATTATTATAACACACTGTATAGATTTTCACTGCTCTGCAGAGATACCCAGTTATGTTTATCTATTTAGCCAGATGACACAAATCAATTAGTTAAACTATAAGTGGTTCTTAAAGACATCAAGGCCTGGATAACCTCTAATGTCCAACTTCTAAATTCAGCCAGAGTGAGGTTATTTTACTCTTAGAAAAATCTTAGATTAGAAAGTCTTTAAGGTGTCCCAAATAGATACTTACTTTAGATGGCATCACCAAGGCCTTCAGCAGCAGGACCACACAAGGTGCTGGGCTGTACTCTGAAATCATATGCTAACCAAATGGCATGAGTTTTTCTGCACATTTTCAATCTGTCCATTCAGCATGTCACAGTCCCTGTCTGTGTCAAATCTCAATCATTGCTCCTGTGCCTAAGAAATCAGCTGTCATCTGCAACAATAATCACCACACTGATCAACTGATCAACAGAGTATGCAGTCTCAATAGCACTTCACACAGCCTTATGTCCCCTGCAGCATCATAACACATATGTTAAGATGCTATATGCTGACTTCAGTTCTGCCTTTACACAGTAATTCTGGATAGACTAGCACTGAAGTGCCACAACCTGGGACTATCCACATCACTGTGGGACTTTCTCACCAATAGGCCTCAGGTAGTGAGAACAGGGGATTTTACAATACGTCATCCACACTAGTCCTGAACATAATAGGTACACTGGAGGGTTGTGTGCTCAGCCCAGCTCTCTTCACACTTTTCCTACATGACTATGCTGCCAGCCACTCTTCAAATTGTGAAGTTGGCAGATGACACCATTGTAGTGTGTCTCATATCACACAATGATGAGACTCAGTACAGAGAGGAGATCCAGTACCTGTAATTGTAAGGTAAAGACCCCACAAAAATTACAGAGAAAACCCAACAGTCAGAACAACCCCCTATGAGCAAGCATTTGGCGACAGTGGGAAGGAAAAACTCCCCTTTAAAAGAAAGAAACCTACGGCAGAACCAGGCTCAGGGAGGGGCAGCCATCTGCAGTGAATGGTTGGGGCTGGGGGCAAAGAGACAGGACAAAAGACAGGACAACATCACAGAAGGCCTGACCTGGGCACTGAACACATCTCACCTGGTAAAAATGGACAGCATCCTCTGTCTCAGTATGACAGCACGGTATGACATCTGCATGGAACAAAACAGAAAGGACTTGGCCCGGGTAGTGAGAACAGCACAGGGGATTGTGGGATGTCCTCTCGCAGATCTGGATTCAGTGTGTGTCTGCCATCGCTAGAAGGCCAGCTGCATTGCTGCAGCTCCCACCCAACAGTAATACAGTGTTTGCCCGTGTCAAACCCCGTCTCCTGTGGAACCAGTTCCCAGTTTTGATTTGGGAGACAAGAACCTTCTCTACTTTAAAGATTAAACTTAAAACTTTCCTTTTTGATAGAGCTTGCAATTTCAGGTTCAGGTGACCCTTAACTACCCCTTAGTTATGCTGTGGGGCTTCCTTCCTGTGACACAATGAGCCTTTCATCTCCACGCACCTCTCTTCATTCCTCAGGTGTTTAAATACCACTGCTTCTAGTCATGACCTAAATAAAGGTTAGTTTTCTGTTAGTTTAATCTATCTCTGGGTCTGATCTCTTCTTAATTCATGACACACTCTAATACTGTAGGGTCTTTTCCTTGCAGTATAAAATAAACCATAAACACTGGCTGTGATTCATTTCTCTACCACATAGGTAAACCTAAAGCACTAAGTTCGGTCTGTAAATGTGTCTGACTAAGCATATCACAGAGCACTCTGTCCTCAGCAGAAAAACAGCTGCATTGGCTGACCTCTGACACTGATGTTTACATTTTCTTGGCAAGCAAAGGCAGAGGTTTCATGAACTTTTTATAGCACCGTAAAAACTCTCAGGATTTATCAAAAGCCGTTACTTTGACGCAGACAGTTGTTTGCACTCTGTCTTTGACCAAACTGTGAGATGTGGCAGAAAAGCCAAAGTTCCTATGATTTTTTTTTTTTTGTCACACATGTATGTATTGTGTAAAAGCAGGACAGGATTCAGCTCCTGGAATTGGAAAAATCTTCTCGATATTTTCCTGTTCATTCAGCAGTGCACAACAAACTCAAAATACTAGTGAAAGTTTGCTTACACTGTAAGTAAACTTACACTGAAATTAAATGTCATAAATATCTTTTTCTCCCCCCTCCTACTGTTTCCTGCTGAACAAACAGCACATTTGTTGTGTGGAGGTTTGGGTGGGTTTGGATGGTTGTGTTTAATAATAAACAACACTAAAAGACCAGTTCGTTTGATTCATTTCCGTAAAAATGAAAGACCTACGTTTCATATTAAAAAAATATAAAAATAAATTAGCTTTGACAGCTCATCTGCCCACATGCCTGAATTGTTAGTTTATTGAAGATGCAACAAATGAGCTATAAAATCACACACCAACAGCAGACCCAGTGAACAAAGAGAGAGAGAGAGAGAGAGAAAAAAAGTACACTGTGTTTGACCTAAATTGGCGACTGCTTATACAGCTGAAGGGTTTATTTAGTCCAGCAGAGAACGAGATAATAAGAACCTCTCTTAATTTAAAAATGTTAGCACTACAAAATACAATAATAATTAGGAGCATCTGACATGCATTTGGAGAGCATACTGCAGCATGCAAAGTGTAGCAACATACACAGTATTTTCACTAAAGTTCTTTTGTTAAGAGAGCACAGCATTGTGAGCAATTAGCTGCTGTGTACATTTTGCTTCAGCAGATCTTGTCCAGCTGTTCTAAATAGCGCCACAGCTGTCAGTGTCCATAAGTCTGGAAGTACTGTACAATAAGTTTGCCTTACTGCTCCACGTCAGTCTTCCTTGTAGCCAGGTAATTGAATTCCTCTTAACTTGTGTCTCTTTTCTTTCTTATATTTACGTGCTACAGATATGTCATGTCATAGTTTCTTATACCAGCAACAAATAAGCAGAAAGCTAAAGATGCAGTCTAACAACATGAGATGCTGATTATGGGGCGGGGGTGGATGAAGTACAGACCAACATTTGGCCTGCATGAAATAAGCGGCCTCCTGACACATTTGAACAAACCCATGCTGGCTGAAAATATTGAGCCTGGCCCACAATGTACTGCAGCATAGAGTAATGTCATCTGGCAATGCTAAAAATGCTCTATTTGTTAGAGACACAAGCACACATTCCTAACATCTTGCAATGGTTCTGACAAAAGATGAAAAAATTCCTGCAGTGAAAATTTTCAAGGTGTGAATTCCTGTATTAGAATACTGCAGATACTTGTTGGCATAAGAAAAAGCTTTTCATTCATTGACGAATGTGTGAAAACCCATTCCTTGTTTTAACACAGTTTTGTGTCCAATCAACAGTTTAGCTCATTCTGTCACATATGGTTTAAATATATGTCTTTTCATGAAATGAATACATTACTTGTTGTTGTGTTGGTGCAAAGCAATTAAACATGCTTCACATGGATACATTTATAATAAAGTCTGAAAGATGTGTAAATTAGAAACGAGATCCTTAAACAGCCGGGACTTTTCATTCAGCATTTAATTCTCAGTTAGTATTATTTGAATTTGTCCCATGTGTACAAATGATCTAAAACTGTGATCGACGCACTCTACAGAGCAAATACATAAGAACGAAAAAACAAACAAAACAACTTTAGGTTATGCACAGAATGTTCTACTTTGAGATGCCTGTCAACAGCCCAGAAAGAAAATCCATTCAACGTATCAATTATTTACATCTTCCCTAAGTCATGCCAGAAAATTCCTGTGAGTACATAAAATAAATAAACTGTGGAAATAAAAGCAGGTGACAGAGAGCTAGCATTACGTATGTGTGTTCGTAAGAAGGATTGGAAAGCCAGATATATTCTTGGACGCTGTCGAATGTTAGCTTCATTTTCTCCAAAATAAGGCTTCTAAAAGCTAACAAAACCGGAGAAGAAATACAAGCAACTTATAGGCGATTCAAAGACGCTGATGTAAAAGAGAGTGACATGCAAAGGTTGAAAAAGAAAGTGGTCAAAGTGAAAGTGATGCTATTTGAAAAAGAAGAAATATTGTTTCAGTGGTTCTAATCTTTTAGTTTAAAGCTGTGCGCATCTTGTAATTGTTAACTCATCACCACCCATGCCTACCTTCCTGCATGTTTCACATAGCAGACAAAACATGGCAGAAGCTCCATTTTTGATACCTTTAAATTGTTAGGCATCAACACAAGTTGAGAAAACACACACACGTGTATATATATATATATATATATATATATGTGTGTGTGTGTGTGTGTGTGTGTTTTGAGTAATTGTTCTTTGTAGTCATGCTTACATGTAAAAAAACATTAGCAGTTGGGGGGGCATTTTTTAGAGCTTGTTGAGTGCCATCTTGTCCTGTTGTCATGGTGATGTTGTCAGCCTGCATGCTAGTAGGAGATATGCACAGCCACAGGGATGTTTTTCTAATTACTGCTTCAATACAGGTCACTGTGGAAACCAAAATGTCACCACTAAGGTGGGCTTTTATGAAATAGTATGATATGTGCTTTTTATGCATTTGCATATAAATTGAAGAATGACAAAAAGACAGTGTGAGCCAGTTGCATATGAGCACAAATTTGAACACTAAAGTAAAAGTGTACAAAAGTGTAAGCTGTTTAATGTCATACATTCAAAGTCACAACTGTTTTTGTCAGTGACTGCAAATTCAAGCAAATTCCAAACTTAAAACTTAAAGAGAGAGAGAGAGAGAGAGAGAGGCTAAAGTAATGACACACAGCACTCAGTTTTTACATGAGGATTGTAGATGTACAAAGAAATTGATATCATGATCAAAATGTGTTTAACCATAATGCACCAATAAAAAATAGATATAACTTTTGGTATGTTGAATGCAGGATCCCCTGACCAGAAAGAGAAGATGATGGATAAGCTGTGGCCGATTGCCAAGACCTCTGAAAGTCTACAAGAAGAATGCAGCATTACGGATACTTCCTACTGCGACCACACCACACCACTTGGCTATAAGATAAATAACAACCACATGGAACAGTATCCTCCATATAGAAGGAGACTAGAGGACAAGGCAGCATGGAATGAAGTTAGCCAACTAGGAGAGCTGCAGAAAGGTGTGTTGAAGAAAGGGATGCAGCCTCCAGTAACCATCACAGTGGCCGTCTCCAATATGAAGAGTTGGACAGCACTAGCCCTGACACGATTCACACCTGCTGGCTAAAGAAGCTAATATCACTCCGTGATGAGACACACCCGGCAAGGCAAGACAGTCCGGATCCCCAAAGATCCCCAGAGGGGACTGGCTCCATCCAATACCGGCCCACCAGCTTGGTCACACACTGCTGTGGGATGGCATCCCTTCAACCAGAATTTGTCACATTTCAGTCAGTGTGGTTGTGTTGGCCACTGTGGTACAAACAGCATCCCCAAGCTGATCCCACAAGTGTTCAGTGGGGTTGAAGTCCACTCCCAAATTCTGGAGGTAGTCTCAAATCGTGGAGATATGGGATTACCACTGGTTATGGAATCTCATCTAAAGAGATTACCTCTGGTAATTAGCCTGATTGTCAGCAACTGGGGTACCAGAACCTCAGAACAAGAGTCAGTAGCAAAACAAGCTGTTTGGCATTGTTAGAGAAGATTTGGCAGGTTTTTCACGGGTGAAACCCACATACTCAACTCTTTCAGTGGAATGTGCACCCGGCTGAATTCATGTTTCCAAATGTGAAAATTATTGAATATGTTTGCAAGCAGAATATTCCATTAATGTTAATTGCAAGACACTGTACAGTATGTATGAATATCACTGGTAAGACACAACACAACTCTTACTTTGAAGGTGAACACTAATGAAATAATCATTTAATAACTGCATTTTGTGTTTACTTAGGTTATCTTTGTCTAATGTTAAATTTGTTTGTTCTTAAGCGTGAAATATGTAAAAAAAAATCAGGAAGGCGGCAAATACATTTTCAAAACACTACAATCTATGATGTTTGTTTTGATACACTCTAAATAAATACCTACTTTACATGAGTTTTGTTTATTATGTAGCATGAGCATATACTGTGTGCATAATCTAGGCTGTGCTGTCAGTAAACTAAAATTTATATTTTCCTAATAATAGAATTTGTCAGAGGGAAGGAACAGTGTTCTTGTGGAGTGTGTGATTAAAATAATTTCAGCATTTGGATCATTAGTTTAATATACATAAGCGGATTTCAAATGAGCCTTGGAAGAAGATAAATCCACCTAGACAGTTTTCTAGCTCCCTGTAAGTGAAAGGATTTCACCATTAGCATGAACCTTTTTGTTAATCCCACTAACTCGTTAGGTGTTTGAATTGGGTCCAGTGTTCTAGGTACAGTTTTCAACATCCCCTAAGTAAAATATTAACCCCCCCAAAACTGTTCTCTATAAACAGGGATCCTGTATCTTCTCACTTCTGGTCTTATAAGAATGCAACAATTTTTAGTCCGCTGCTGATCTGCTGAAATGTTTTCCTCCGTCTTTTCATGCAGCCTTTTGTCACTGAAGCACGTTAGAGTTCAACTGCTCAAAGTATGATAGTACAGAAAAATGCTAAACATTCGTGGTTCAGACTTAATAGATATGCTGCAAACTCTGTAGTGAAATTTGTAACGTTGAGCTGGTATATGGGCATGGACAGGGATGTGTTTTGGAGAAATTAAAAGAAAAAAATTGCTACTGTACAAATATTATTTTCTGTCAAGTTAACATTTATGATATCGTGATTTTTTTCCCCCCTTATTCATTTGCTTTCAATCACGGTACCAAGTTATGATCAAAAGGAAACAAATGTTGACTATGCAATAGTTTCAGGAACGGTTTCTTGATATTTGCTTTATTAATGATTTTCACAATTTCAAAGAAAGAAAAGAAAGTTATGGGAATGCAAGTCGTTACAAACACATTTATTATATTTTTCAGCAATGTTTTATCAGGATATTTTGTCTGGATGTAACTTTCTTCTTGGATTTCCCAGCAAGATCTTGTAAATGCTAATGTGTGAGAAATTTGGTGGTTACTAAGAGATGAAGAGGAATTCAGAGCTGCAACCTACAAACTGCTTTAAGCCTAATTTGTTTGTTTAGTGATGTTTCTAACCTTCTGTATCATGTTGCTCCAAGCTGTTCAGTCCTGTAGGGAAGCGGCATTCTCTATATCCCCTCACACTGCCCCTGACATGCATTACATCCAAGATTTCTTGTTATTGTATTTCTGCCATGATGAATGACTAAAGACAAAGAAAAAATAAGAAAGATTCCTTAGTTTGTCAAAGTCTGATAAAAAGGAAAAGAAATATAAACCTCTGGATCTAAAACTAGACAGAGGGGCTTTATCCTTGTTATTAATTACCTTCTTAACCTTACAGTGTAAACGCACAGGTTAAGAAAAACATCCAAACCTACAGGTAACAGTATATGCAATTAATTATTTCAACTGTCAGTGATTGCAGCACTTGAGGAAACTTGATGGACTGTAAAGGGCTGAGCAATGTTGTAGGTGCATTACACTGAGGTAAACAGTGGACTGACAATCTTCCAGACAGGAAAAAATCCCGGAGCTAATCTGGTCCAGAAACTAGTAGAAACACGCTGGCTATGGGGTACAGCCTAAATATAATGTTTTGATATCTCTTTGCTGAATAAAACAGGGTTGTCCTATAGCAGCCATTAAGCAATGGAATTGGAAAAGATAGGAAAACAGAACTTAGTTGACTAGACTGCAATCTACTGACATCTAGTGGTGAAAAGATTTTACACACTCACTTTAAGTCAAAATATCTATTGCGTATTAATTTTTTCCATTTTATGTATTTATTTCATTTCTGGTGACGGGGAAAAAAAAAGCCTCCGTAGGTTTTGGATGAGGTAACAGTAAGCTGTGTGCATGTGTGGTTTTGTACAGTAGTAACAAAATAAGATAATGTTTATTTGTCACATGCACATTTATACACAGCACAATGTAAATGTTTTTTTGTACCGGCAGCTGATAATAAGTAGTCAAGAGAAAAACAAACAAACAAAACAAGACAAAAACAAGAAAAGAGAAATATATGTATATATAAATAAGAAGAATAAAAAGAGGTTATTCACACCATACACTATACATAGATAATATAATTTACACTGTGCTTTGTGCATAATAATCCAGTTTTGGGCTCAGAGTTGAGCAGACGGATGGCTTGTGGATAAAAACTCTTCTTCAGCCTTTCAGTCTTGGTCCTCAGGCAGCAGTAACGCCGGCCTGATGGGAGCAGAGACAAGAGAGAGTGTCCAGGGTGGGTGGACTGTTTTAGGATCTTCAGAGCCCATAACCTGCACTGCTTGGTGTACAGTAAATGTCCTGCAGCTTGGGTAGGGTGGTTATGATGGTCCATACAGCTGAACAAACCACCACCCTTTTTAGGGCCATGAAGTCTTGTTTAGTGCAGTTTCCCATCCAGGTGGTGATGCTCCCACACATGATGCTCTCGATGGTGCAGGTGTAGAAGTTCCTGAGCACCTTGAGTGGGAGCTTGAAGCCTCTCAGCCACCTGAGGAGGTAGAGACGCTGTCTGGCCTTCTTCACAGTGATGTTAGTGTGATGAGTCCAGGACAGGTCCCAGGTATTTGAAAGTGTGTGTGTACTCTTTCTACCTCAGCACCACTGATGAGAAGTGGATGGTAGTCACTCTGCTACTTCCTGCTGAAGTCCACAATCACTTCCTTTGTTTTGCTGACATTAAGCAGAAGGTGGTTCTCCTGGCACCAGTTCTCCAGGTGGGAGACCGCCCTCCTGTAGGCCGTCTCTTCATTGTGGGAGATCAGCCCTACAGCAGCAGTGTCGTCGGCAAACTTTATGATGACATCGGACTCTGATGTGGCCTCGCAGTAGTGGGTGTACAGCGAGTACAGCAGAGGGCTGAGCACACAGCCCTGGGGGGATCCGGTGTTGAGGGTGAAGGAGGATGAGGTGAGGTGACCCAC
>VUQK01023066.1:0-21652 GCA_015106715.1 Bujurquina vittata | reverse complement strand
GATCACAGTCCTGCGTCATGGTCCTTTGTCTACATCATGGTCCCACATCTACATCACGGTCCCACGTCTACGTCAAAGTCCTGGGTCACAGTTCTGCGTTATGGTCCCACATCTACGTCATGGTCCCACGTCTACATCATGGTCCCATGTCTACGTCATGGTGCAACGTCTACGTCCCGGTCCAATGTCTATGTCACGGTCCAATGTCTACGTCACGATCCAACGCCTACGTCACGGTCCAACGTCTACGGTACGATCTTGGGTACGGTCCTGGGTCTACATTACGGTACTTTGTCTACCTCACAATCCCATGTCTATGTCACGGTCCTATGTCTACGTCACAGTCCCGCATCTATGTAACAGTCCTGGGTCACGGTCCTGGGTCATGGTCCTTTGTCTACATCATGGTCCCACATCTACGTCACGGTCCCACGTCTATTTCATGGTCCTGTGTCTACGTCACCGTCCTGTGTCTATGACCTGATGTTTTGTGTTTCTTGGACTTCTGAGTTCACATTAATTATATTATTAATGAATTCATTAATTCTGTTCAGTTTGATTTTTGTTTCATCTCCTGTTCAGTTTTTTCTCTGGCTTGAATTCCTTTGTCAAGATTGTTTTTCCCTCCCGTCATGTTTCTGCTTGGCTTTCTGTTTTCCTGAACTTCCTGGATTTTTGGTTTTCTTTTGGATTTTTCCCACAGACGATCATTAAAAGTATGCTTCCAGTTTCCATTTTGCACGTCCGTGTCCAAGTCTGCATTCAAGGTCCACATCAACACTCATCACCATGATACAGAGAAGATAATATGGCATCAGGCATATTAATGTACAACGTTATATACCAGACTCCATTATGTAACTCTTTCTCCATTTTTCACACAGGCCTTTCAGTACTTAAGTAATGAATGTGCTCCAACGGTCACGGCTGTCTCCAATGTCCTGCAGCATTAGCAAGTCTCTCTTCACTTTTGCTTCCTCTGTTCAGGCATCAGCGGTCTGTGGGGTAAATTTGTGGAACAATTAAAAAGATAAATTGAAAACATGTACCAATATAAATCAGTTAAAAACATTATATAAAATAAAATAACACTTATACAACAATATATGAATGAGGTAGAGTGTTAAATATTTATATGGATGTACTGTACATTACAAAGAAAAACTAGGTGTATGTGTGTGTGTGTGTGTGTATATATATATAAACATATATGTTTATATATATGTGTGTATATGTATATATGTGTATATATATTTATATATACTGTATCTATATAGAGCAAGTTAGGGGTGGGAATTAACAAGCATTTGCTTCCTCCTACTCCTTTTGGAGGAAATATATATAAATAAAACATGTATAACATACTTGTTCGAAATAACGATTGATTGATTAATTGATTGATTGATCACCTCAGCTCTCCCACGCTGTTTTCAGTTTTCACCACGCTGACAGATGCCGATAAACCTTCAACGCAGAGATTAGACTGGGTCGAGAAAGTGGTGAAGTCATGTTGCTGTCCTGAATCCATGAAGTGACTGAACATGTTTTTTAGATAAACGGATGAAGGAGCAATGACAATGAGACCTAAGGGACAGGTAAACCTGAGGGACAGGTAAACCTGAGGGACAGGTAAACCATTCAAACACTGTCTCTTATGAGGTGACCAGGTGTCCCATTTTACGCAGCACTGCACAGCCTTTTAGCACTTGTCCCTCCTTCCACACATTAACACAATGTCTCACAGTTGATTAGCTTTCATTTGATTGTTCCTCGATGGCCTTCTATGGCCCCATCCAGCCCTCTTCCTATAACGGCCACTCTCCTGGTATCTCCACCACTGTGACTGTGCTGGGAGGCATGCCGAACCTGATGGATGTGCCATGCTTGAGCTGGACTACCTGTGCAACCTAACTGGACAGTAAGAAGGACACCGGCAAAAGCAAAACTGGAGAAAAATGAGTCGGGAGGGATACGTAGAGAGCGATGGTGTGTGGACACCACCCGCAAAACCATCCCCTTTCTGTGGGATTGCCGTGTTGTTGCCTCTCCAGCACACCTGTTGTCACTTTCATGTGCAACAAAGCAGGTGATGGTTTGCGCTTCCTGACTGCACAGACTAAAGTTTATCCGACTTTGATGATCGAAGGTTCCCTTCATATTTTTTTGTTTAATTTAGCAAGACTGTCTCTGTGAGCTGCTGTTTCCAGCAAGTTAAACCATAAGCCTTCACAACATGACAGATTCTCTTTGTTGCACTTGAGTTTTTGAAAATAAATGTGTTTATTTGATAGCAGTAGAGGTGCTTGTGACAGACCAGCTGAGCCCCCTGTGCCTTTAAGCTGAGCTATTGGCTGAGCAGCATCTGGCTGCAGGTTTCATCTCACTTTAGCATTACTGCCACCAATGATGAGACAAACCTCAGTTATTTGTAAAATCAATTATACCCAAATTCATGTCCCTGAGCAGGATCTTATTATTCAAAGTTACAGAGGAAACCTTTTTTTTCTTCCTGTTTTACAGTAAGACTGCTCACCAAACTCCTCATGGGAAATGATCCAGAAAGGGCCGGCACAACCCAGAATACCACAAAAATACCACAACACATGTATCCCAGGATCACATTCATCACCACAGGAATTCCACTGCTGAAGTACAACAGCTACTTTTATGTGGTGCCGTATCAGGAATTCTGGGATGTCTGATGTTTGGGCCGTCTGCGTAAAGTCTGTTTGCATTTCCCGCTTCCAAACACAGCAACTGTGTCCTGACCAGAAGTGATGAATGTAACGTCGTTTTGCATTTATAAAAACAATCAACATTACATCACGCTTCTGTTTGACTCAAACTACTCATCACGAGAGCGGCTGGAACACCGTTTCCTGCATCAGAACGAAACAAAATCAGTCGCCTGCATCACCTTCACCACACACTGGCACTCATACTGCAGCGTCAGACCGAAGCTGCTCTTTAATTTAAATGTTTTTAAAGAAATAGTAAAACTGTAGTGGACTCCAGTGTTGCCATGATAAACAGGGAATTCATAATAGCTGCATCTGGTTTCACTTTTTGGGCTTTTAACCCTGCTGAACTTGTTACATCACCCATAACACATCCAGATAAATATAGGGGAATAATACTGACTCAACTGTGAATTATCATCATAACTGAAGTTATTGCTGAACATCTCTTGTGGGTTTTGTGTTTATTGATGTGAGCCTTTCTCTAAAGCCTAAATTGGCTGGGAAATTATACGCTGTTGAGTATTTCTGCCTTTGTTTTTCTTCTCGTGTTCCCATTCTGGTGATGAGTTACCCTCTCAGAAATGTTAATTACTTATGTTTCATTTCCTGTGTTTCTCGATCACACACTATAGAGGTGCACTGAGGAGGCGACTCTCACACCCTCCTCCTCCTCCCAGGCTGCGACAATATTCAATAAAGTTTGAGTGCAGTTCACATAAACTGTAAAAAGTCTTTGATATTTTCTTGCACAATCCATTTTAAAGTAGTTTCCATAGCAGCAAACTCAGCGTGACTCTCACCCCCCAACAGTTTTTTTTTTCTCAAGGTCAGCCCCAGCAGGAGTCAGGACTGCCAGTCATCTGCCAGACTTTCTGGAGGGGAAGGGTATTTCCATATGAGCCAGCGTGTTTCGTGAGCAGTGGCGGGAGACTGCAGGGCCACGGGGTTCATTCCAGACAACAGCTGTGCATCGCCCAGTGTCACAAAATACTTAGACAATGAATATATGTCCTACAGAGGTCTAATATAGGCATGCAGCTCACCCATCAGTTAAGTTACAGCCACTTAAAAATGACTCTTCCATTTTATTTTTTGCTTTTTAAAACATAAATTTCTGTTTTTAGCATTTTATTTATGTATATCTTTTCTGTAAGTCGGTATTAAGAGATGAAGTGGTGTAAAATTAAGAGTGTATGTCCTTAAATTGGGACTAAATGAACCCTCAGTGAGTTTTGCAGTTTTGCTTCAATTAAATACAATATCGTCGCTGAAATGTCGCCCTCTCCTGGACGTGAGGCATCAGTGCATCAACAAGAAGAATCATGTCAAGGGCACGGTGAACCCACACCCACTTCAATTTGATTGGCTGAAACTGGTGTTCGCGTAAGCTCATTGGATATCCAGTCGTCAATACGATGACGAACAAGGAAGCGCAAAGAAGGGAAGCAGCGCCGGTGAGAAACGTGGGAAAACGGTTGTGTGTTTTCAGTCTTGCGTGCTCATTGTATACTGCTTGTGAATCATTGTCAGCTTCGTCGCGATTTTTTAAAACGAGTGTGACGTGTTCCGTGTAAACTGGCAGCTTCTCCACGTGTTCCGTGAGCAGCTAACATTAGCTGCTAATGTTAGCCGCTGTGTTAGAGTCACAGCACAGTCAGCGTCAGCGTGGAGTTTACTACTCCACTCACTCAGGTCCAGTTTCCTCCCTCAAATCATACAATCTACGCCACTGGAGTCGGCAGGTGTGCCGCACCTGTGCTGCTGACCGTAAGCTTGGCTAACTGGTGCACACAGCTGCAGGTCAGAAAGAATGTGAACGTGAAAATGGTGCGCGCGCGCGTGTGTGTGTGTGTGTTCGTGTTCATTTAGTTGCTATGTTGAGGCCACAAGGTGGTGCACGAGACCTGGGAAACTGACCTGAAGTCCGCGTTGGTCCGTAGTTTGTTGGTCAGGTTGTGTAGTTTTGCAGCACCGCGGGTTTTAAAAGTGAAACAGTCAAATGTGAGATTGAAGTTCAGACTTTCAGCTTTGATTCAGCGGGTTCAACAAAACATTTGCACGAACTGTTAAGGAATTACAACCATTTTAATACACAGACACTGAATAAAAAAACTCTATTTTAAATGTAAGGATTGTTTTAAATTCTTGGATAAAAAAAATCATTTGCAGTCGACTGCCTGAAGTCTAGAAGCCATGAACCAAAAGTTTCCTCCCTGAGATGCTCTGCAGGCCTTCACTGCTGCTTTGAGTCAGTTTTGTATGTCAAACCTGTTTAATAGCTGCTCTGTTGGGTTGAGATCAGGTGACCCGACTTGACTATTGAGAAACTCTGGGTGGGTTTTGCAGTTTGCTTTGGCTCATGAGCCAAAGCTTAGCTTGTGTTACTTCATTGTTTCAGATTAGTCTTTATTCATATATTTGTTTTAATGAGCTGTGTACTGTTCCACTTATTTTAGTCATTTGTTTGTTGTGTGTAACTTTGTATCTTTGGGATCAATAAAATCTGCCTTGTGTTATTTTATCTGATCTTAAACCAAAGCAGAATCACAGTTGTGTGCATATACTTACAAATATTGCGAGGTTACTGTTTTCTTTGCAGCTGAGGAGGCTGATCAGCCATAGTTTGTCTCACTTTTTTGTCTCTTTGTTTTTCGCAGTCTCCTCCTGAGTGATGGCTGCCTCAGGGAAGCTGGCGTGCTTCCGCCTGCCCCCCCTGCCTTCTGTAGGTGAGCTGATAAAGCTGTACAACCTGCGAGCTGAGAAACAGCTGTCCCAGAACTTTCTGCTGGACTTGAGGCTCACAGGTTTGTCTCATTCTTTCTGTTGTTCTTTTGCCCCACCTGCATTGTACCGAGACCTGTGAGGTCCTTCTCGGGGTACAGTAGCGTGTTGTGTCAGTGTGCTTGATTGCACAGTGCTGCACTGCCCCATTTGAAGGCATCGAAACCGACAGGCTTTCCTTTGTAGGTGAGGTTATGTAGATCTCCTGCTAATGCGAATGGACCCACTCAATTGTTTGTATCCCAGGAGAGCTGAAGCCTTAATGCAATTATCAGTGATGCAGTGCAGCTCTGATCTGCTCTCTTGTCCTTGGACAAGGTGACTGTTAGATTAATGCGTCTCATCTTCAGCGCACAGAGGAGTGCAGGTATTGCAACATCTCACCCTATTAATCTCAATTTGGATGCCCGACTCTCTCTGATGAAAACATTTGATTGGAGAAAATTTTATAATTTATAGGCTGCATGAATTGAGAATGTGTCCCAGGATATTATTGCAAATTAATATTGAGTCCTCGCTCTCTGTGTTCCCAGACAAAATAGTGCGTCAGGCAGGCGACTTGAGAGGTGCCCACGTGTGTGAGGTGGGACCAGGTCCAGGGGGCCTCACCCGCTCCATCCTCAATGCTGGGGCAGCTGACCTGCTTGTTGTGGAGAAAGACACACGCTTCATCCCGGGGCTGAAGGTAAGCAGAGCAGCCACGTTCAGACCGGCTTATCAAGGTCGTTCAGCTCAAACATCCTCTCCTGCACGAGCCGGCTCCATCTCTTTGCAGCTGTAGCTGCTTGCAGAGTGACTGATGAGTCCGTGTGTGTGTGTGTGTTTTTTCCATTTTCACAGCTGTTGTCTGAGGCAGCACCCGGCAGGTTGAGGATCGTCCACGGTGACATACTCACCTACAGAGTGGATCGAGGATTCCCACCAAATATCTCTAAGCCGTGGGAGGGAGGTAAGAGGATGAACTCACACAAGCTGCTATGCTAGTTAAAGTGAAGGCAATACATGTGACTAAAGTAAGTGTGTGTGTCTGTGTGCGTGTGTGTCTGTGTGTGTGGGTTAACAGCCCCTCCAGACCTTCACATCATAGGGAATCTCCCATTCAGTGTCTCAACCCACCTGATCATCAAGTGGCTGGAGAACGTATCCAACAGAACCGGGCCCTTTGTTTATGGGCGCACCCGACTCACACTCACGTTCCAGAAGGAGGTGGCAGAGGTGGGTGGGCACGTCACCCCCCACGGTGAATCCACATTAGCCCTAAAACTGAAGCTAAATTTCTGTGTGACACTTTAAATTGTTGGTTGGAGTTTAATTGTGGTGATTTGCTGTGCAGTCATTACTGTCGTTATTGTTGAGTTTAAATATTGATTCCTTGATTCATAATTAATGATGCTTTGCCACTTCAATGGATATATTTGGGGTGGGTTTTTCATGATTGGGGCCAACTGGATTTATTGATGTTTGTTTAATGGTTTTCTGTCTGTGACAGAAATCATCCTCAGGATCCTTTTAATCTGGTTTAACATGCTTCACTGTCCTCCATCCAGAGGCTGACAGCCAGCACGGGCAGCAAACAGAGGTGTCGTCTTTCCATCATGGCTCAGTATCTCTGCACCATCCACAACTGCTTTACCATCCCCGGACGGGCCTTCGTCCCCAAACCAGAGGTAGGACACGCCTTCAGTATTTTACTTTGAGGCTGCTAAAATCCCACCAGTGTACTGAAGTTTAGCTGAAGCTATTTTAGTGCAGGATAAAAGGTGTTGGTAGGTGTTTGGCACAGCACACAGTTCTTTACTTTGTTCCTCATCCAGTTTGTGTATCAGGCGGTGGGATTAGGCTCTGCTTCAAACTGTAGTGGACTGTTTTAGCTTTATTTCAAGGTGTTGAGCTCAGTGATCCCATTAAAGTTTGTTTTTACAGTTTATTGGGGAAAGCTATAGTGAACAGTCAGCTCCCTCTGGGGGTGATGCCTGGATCAAGTTTCATCTTTCAGAAGATATTTTGTGAACAACAAAGTCCGATGTTGACTTTAGTCTTCAGCATCCGTATTGGAAACGTGACATTCCAGCTTGCATGTCACAGCGGGACCTCCTGGTGCCACGCTCCGGCCCCTCGTCACATCACCGTGGCTCATCCGCTCTTTCCTCTCGCTTTAAGGCTTCATTAAGACCGTGTTGAATCAGTGTTGTCTCACGTCTGTCTTTGGACCCTTTTTAGCTTATAATGATGCCTGGTGGGTATTTGAGATGTGGCACCATCGCACTGCGCCTTGTAATGAGGGCCTTGTTCTTTTTTAGGCCCAGCTTCTCTTTCGACATCTTTCCACCCGTGTGCGAGCGTCGGGGGCGAATGTAAGATGTTCGCTCTTACGTAAGCGAGTGTGAGCGTTTATCGCAGGGCTGGGGGGGGGATACACACACACACACACACACACACTAAAAGGAGTTCTGCTCTAAAAGTTTAAAGATCAATGCTGGCAAATCCACAGCGGGGTTTTAGTTTGAAATTACAGACCTTTAAGAAGTCTCAAAAATCATCTTAGATCTTAGAACGAAGCCGTGTTTTTCCTCCCCAGAATGAAAGCACAGGTGTGGATGTCAGAGATGGACCGTCGGTCCCCTGGAGATGTCGTGGCTCTTTAGGAGACCCGCTGGTGGTAAATATTTCATCTCCTGTGTGCAGCGCAGTGAATGGGACCAGTGCTGATTGCTCATTCTCTTAGAAGAGATGGATTCCGATGATTATTTTATCACACTCAGCCGCCTTTCTGTGCATTTCTCTCTCTTGAGCGTTTTAGTTTTGTGTGTATGTCAAAGTGGAGCTTAATGGGTTTGAGCATGCTTTGTTTTTTGATGTAAATACACACACGGGCGTGCATGTTGACGTGCCGTATGTAGAAATTTGAGTGTGCGTGCACTGCAGATGAATCGGCGCCTCCCACATGCCTGCACAGGCCATCTATTGCTACTAAATGTTTAAAGGGCTCTTGGTCGAATTGATATCATTAGGAGAGATGATGGCTGTTTGATGAGCAGCCCTCCTGCTGCTGGTGTCCTATAAAAGCCCAGGAACAGAGCACATAGAGTAGATTAAGTCTATCAGCCCTCTGCGCTATGAAGGCCCCTTTTTTTTACTAGTATGTCACGTAGTATAATTCATAAAAAGCTCAGTGGCTCTACATTGTTTACCGGTGCACACCAGAGTAATTACGCAGAAATGCGTGAACAATAAAAATGTCCTTCCTGATTTACAGGCCATCGGAGGCGGGCCAGTCAAGGCTGTCACACTCGGAAATATCCATAGATTTCCTGCTGAACAGGAAAGTGACCGATATATTGTAGGAATGCCTAAAGAGATGTTGAATATTCAGGAAAAATCTCTCATCATCACATATGCCTCATGCATAAATTGTTATAGTTGCTGCCCCGCGTGTTGATACTGTTAACTGCTCACAGTGCTCCTGCTGTGACTTATAAAAATGGTGATGGCTAAACCTTTTTAGGAAGGATGGGTACCTGTATTGTTGGGATTATTTAGCACCGATGCTAATCTTTGGACAGTAAATATAAATCCTCTGTAGCCACACATGTGGCAATCAGTGAAGTGTTAAAAGAGAAAACATGTAAATACTGTGAGATGGAAGGGCGAGTCCCAAAGAGCCGCTGAAAAAGCAGCGAACCTTTCCAAATAACCGTGATGAGAAAATAGCATCACTTCAAGGCGGGGGCGGGGGTTGATTGGCCGGTCGATTTGAACAGAGCTCGAGCCCGACCGATGCAGGCTGATGGGATAATGAGAAGGGAAATGTTGAATCCATTTTGCATCAGCGGATGCGGGGTGTCGTATTGACCGCTGTTTAATTCGTGTCCCTCCCGCCCCCGGACTGCACTGCTCTTCTCCTGTGTCACATTGAGTGACTGAGATTGTCCTTGAGGGTTTTTGAGAGTGCCCATTGGCTGATTTGATGGTGTTCCTCTAGGCTCAGGGTGGCCTGCAGATCACAGCTGCCTTCTTTTTCCTTATTAGTCACTGTCCTCCTGTTCACGCTCACATAGAGGTGCAGCATGAGTGATCCCTAAGAAGGCTGAGACGAGGAACCGCTTTTCTGTTGTTGCTTTTACCTTCATGCACATCTCTAATTTATATTCTGCTCAGGGGTCAAGGAATTTTTGAGTGCATGCTGCCATCAAGCATCTGCATCCTCACCGCCTCCTTACACGGAAAGGAGCTGGTTTAAAAAGAGAAAACGGCACGCATTGACTTGCTCCTCTCCCCATCTGGGTACAATGTGATTAAAATCAGCCTCTTTCCATCACAGGCGGCTCTATCAGTGGTGCAGAAGCTGCTCCATCACAAACAACCTGCTGTCTCCTCTGTAGAGCTTCTCGAGGGCTCCACATTGTGCCAATAACTGTTGTATCTGCTGGAAAAGCTGAGAATCTAATAGAGGCATCGGGTAGGGAATAACAGGAAAAGGAATTTCTAAATGATAGAATAAGGAATTACTAACGAGGTGGGTGATGCATGTAGAGGAAGTTTTGTTGATGAAAACCACAGTGAGATAATAAAGGGAAGCAAAGCTGGAGCATAGAATATGGTTTGGTTCTGAAAAGGCCTACAGAGAGCCAGGAGACGGAGTGATGACAGAGATGGATCTGAAAGGAGAGCGAGGCGTACCTCCAAGCAGATGGTCGTCCGGGCCGCTCGTCAGCCCTGCTCTGAGTAATGGCTGCCGCGGCCGTCACCCACCGACTAACCGAGCCTCGCAGGAGGAGAGCCCTACAGATGTTCGCCTTGTACACAATAGTCCACCAAGAGCATAGGCCAGATGAGCAGAGACCAAATTAAATTTGTTAATGCCGCATTGAACTTCCATCCGCTGGCAGCTTGGACTGCATCAGAAACTCTGCAGATCTTTGTACTCCTTACTGCACAGCTCGGTGTTTGATGTATCCAGGATTTTATCCTTTGACCTGAAATGGATGTTTCATTGATCGTGACCCCCCCCAGACCGGGGTCACACTGCGGTGATGAATACCTCCTCTGTGGCCTGATGTGGCCGCGCTCCCGTCTCAACATCGAGAGTGAGAGTCTGCTCCGAGGGGCTGCGCTGCTTTCTCACCTCCCTCTCACACAATTCATCCAAGCCTATTCCTATCCCGTAAACGGGGTCAAATGCGGTATCAAGAGTATCAGGGAAAGTTATTTCAATGACTCGCGCCAGCCCGGAAAATGCCCAAAGGCAAAGGAAAGCTAAAAATACTCCCCTGCCTCTTCCTCCTCCTCCTCTTCCACTCACCTTAAACAAAATGCCAAGGTTGGCAGAGCTTGCTTATGAACATCTCCAGAGATCTACGGCTCCTCCTAACAAGGAAGTGTGCCGGGCTCGCTCGGAGTCAGCGAGTCAGAGTTTAGCACATTCAGCTCTGCTTTGTTAGCGTGCAGGTATGCTAAACCCTGGCTGCTCTCCAAGGAAAGAAAGCTCAGCAGCAAACGAGCAAAATCAAATTACAATACACTTACCATGGGGGAAAAGCCTCACCGTGATGGGAGGCATCCATCTATAAAAGATTAAGTGGCAGGGTTACTTGGTCATCCCAATGTAAAAATCGAACACTGCAGTTTTGTGGCTTAATTTAAGGTTTTTATGAAGGCGTAGGTGAGCTCGAGTAGCTGTGTTGATGCTAATTTAAAATGATATACTAATAAACTAGTTTCAGCAATAAGCTCATCAGGGCCTTTGTGCAGAAATGAAGAACATTGCAGATGTTAAACCACTTTGAGAAGTGTCCTGCTTTGCATTAATCTGACAGCATCTGAGCATCTGGAACCCGGGTCACTCCTGCAACGGTCACAAAGAGACACAGCAGAGCACCCCGTGGTTAAAGGGAGCTTTATTGCCACGTTAGTCCAAAGAAATGTAAAGCCGGACCGCGCCCTTGAAGCGTTTAGCCTCCCTCACCGAACCCTCCCGGGCACGCGTCGGGCCGCGCGCTCGAAGCTAAAATATTAAAGGGCCTCCTTTGAACTGTCAGAGTGTATTGTTTTCCTACCAGCTTCCCTTTTGTCATCTTTTACTGCCTCTCTCAGCAATTTAGCGAGCAGCCAAGGTCGCTGCTGTTGTTCCCCAGCCTCACATGTGTGCCGGGACCAGAGGAGAGCCGCTCCAACAAAGGAAGGTCATCCTGCCTCACAGCCGACGACCGCGTTATGTTTCCAGCGTGAACCTACATGAGCGTAACTGCCGTCCAAATCAAAGAGCGGCACATTAAGTGACACACGAGAGCGATTTGGCTGCACGCTGCGTTCAAAGCGATGTGGCGGGTACTGCTGTGGTGAGTGATGGCAGGAAGCGTGCACTGCTTTAACTCTTTAGCTGTGTGCCATCATCGTCTCGTTGTCTCCCACATCTCCATTTTTCCTTTTGATCTCTGGAAAGGCTGTTAGCTGACCGGGAAGGTCGACAAAAACCTATAATCTGAAGTTGCCGCGGCAGAGGAGTTCAAAGAAAAGCGTGTGATTAACCCCTGCCTGGAACCGACATGTGCTCACCTCCCCTCATTTAAAGCTCACACTCGAGATCTGTCATAGCAGCAACTCGGGGTGAGAGCCTTTGATGAAAAATGTAGGTTAAATACACAGAGGAGCAGATCTTATTAGCGTTTCCCCACGAGAGCAGCAGTTATTTGATCTGCACTCCTATTGCATAACCAGAAGGAGCGAAAGAATGAGAGAGAGGCTTGAATAATCCATGTTTGTTTCAGGAAGGCACATTCTCACTAACCCGCTGCTGATGAGACTCCAATCAGCTGTAATGAGAGCCCAGAGTCTAATTGATAAGTGCTGCATATGAAGTGCATAGGCTAAATATACGTGCTGCGCAGCGTTCTGATTACGTCCAAGATGTTTTCACAGCAACGTGTTGGCGTTCAATTAACAAACTGGCAAAAATAACCAGGAAATGCACATTGCAGTTTTTAAATGATGATGCCCAGCCTACCTGGGCCTGTGTGAAAAAGTAGTTACATTTATACTTGCAGGCTTAACATGTAGTTACAGTGTTCTGGAGGTGCTCGTCCGGCTGTGTTGTAGGTCCCGGGGGGGGGGGGGTCCTGTTACAGACATAGGCCCCGCATACAAGACCCAACATAGAAGTTTAATTCAGGCCTAAAAGATCTCAGAAAGCAGCTCATCGTCCGCGGTCTAAAGAAGCAGCTGAGAAACAAACTCACTGACATCTGTCACTCTGAAAGGGTCACAGAGCCATTTCTAAGGCTTTGGGACTCCAGAGAACCACGGTTCTCCAGAGAACCACGGTGAGAGCCGTTATCCACACGTGGAAAAAAAACTTCCTCACACGGGGCAGGTTGGCTTGGAGGGCTGTTTTCACCTTAATAAAGGGAAATCATCATTTAAAACTTTACATGTACTCCGGTTATCTTTGTATATTATTATAATCTGATGATCTCAAACATGTCAGTGACCGATATCCAGAAAACTAAGGAATCAGGGGGGCATACTTTTTCACAGCGCTGTGTAATTACTAACGAGCCGTCGTCTGCAGAGCATTTTACAGCTGAAAAATGAACTTGTCCGCAGTGTTTATTTCATTATTGGTTAAAATGATGATAATTTCCCTGATTCATCAGTTAGTGTGGGGATCTTTTTGTCCGAGCAAAGAATATTAAATGTAATTAAATGTCAAAAAGAAAAGCGGCAAATTGTCTCCATTAAGTGGCTGAAAGTGTCTTTTTCACAGCAGTCAACAGAAGCTGGTTAATATCCGTAAAGTCGTTACTTTAAACCAGCCGGCCCAGATAACCCGCCTTCTCGCCGACTCCCAGAGGTAGTGTTACTGCTTCCTTCATGTATCAGCTTCTGATATCACTAAGAAATAAGTGGGAGAGATGGGGAGCAGCATTATAATAACCCTTTCTTTAAGAGCTGCTTTCAGCTAATCTTTTTTTTTTCTCATTGTTATTGGACTGATCCTGCTGTACTGGTGGGTGCTGCGTATGAGCAGCCGGCCTCCCCGCCTGCACGCAGCACGGCCTGTACCATCCGGCAATCTGTACATTTGGCAGGAAGATGAATGCTGTCGCCATCCCCATCAGCTCCACGCAGAAAAGCACGGGACAGCAGGCGCGCCGCTTTCACAAAATAGTTTTATTGGTAAAAAATAGAACTACTTGCACAAGCACATTGAGACAACTGTATCAGAACTTGTGAACCGTTCATCATCACAAATATGCTCTGGCAAAGTAAGAAGTGCTAAAGCATCCACAAAAATAAGCTGCGGTTATCAAAACCATAACTCAACATGTTGGTACAGTATATGCAGGAGAGCTGTAACTCTTTAGGACCTAGTCACTTTGCACTCTGGCTGTTTAGAAGCTAATGAAATCGCGTGCTGATGATCAAGCTGCACAGCCACAAAAAAAGAGAAATTCCTAGCTAATTTTTTCCTGCTTAATCGTATCCGACAAAAACCTTTCCCTTTTTTTCCCCAGAGTGCCGGTTGTGTTATGTATTTGTCCTGGTCCAGAGCTTTGAATGCTCAGCCATTTGAACCAAACTGCTGTCAAATAAAGGAAGTAAAGGTGCACTGAGTAGACTTCTTATAAAGAAGATATGGTATGAACATGGTGTTGTATCTTATTATTGAAAACATCTGAAGGAATACTGATCCCTTAGTAAAAAAACCAACCTAAACACATTAAAAACAGACGTTTGTGTACAGTTACCACAGAGCTGCAGTTAACCAGAACTCCTGAAACACATTTCATTCATGTGGAAAATGCCACACTTGTGTCTTTCTTACGAAACCAGTGAAGTCTTGCTGTGCTTTGGGAAATAAGGAATAAAGAGGATTTAAAATAACCCTCGAAAGCTGCACTGGACTGTACACAATCGTCCGGCTGATTCGAGACTTAGTCTGGCGGAACAAATCACAAATCCATAAAACATTTGCTAATGTAGAATTCATGTACAAACAACTCATTTCAAAAATAAACAAATAAACTTCAGATATTATTAAAATGTGTCATCATGAGACCATTTGGCACATTCTCTAAACACATAACGTGTCAGTATTATTTGATGACTTGGCACATTCTTTACTTTGTTTATTGCATTGGTAACGGTGCCTGGGCAGTGAGTTATTGTCAGGAGGCCAGTTCTGCTGGGTGCAGGATGGCTAAAGCCAGGGCAGAGTAAAAACACAGCCCCGCGGGGCTCCCACAGAGGATCCCGCGGCGTGCCGGCAGCAGCCTGCAGGTGGCGAGCTGGGCTTAGCCATCTGCTCTTCCCCCAGGAAGCTGCATGCTTATGAGAGAGAAGGAGAGACTGTGCAGTTCTGTACATCACTTCCAAGGCCTGTCTCAAGCACAAAAACAATATTCCTCCCATTTTCTTACCCCAGGAAAGAGAGCGCACACTAACTGTGAAAGTGTAGCTGCTGTACTAACATGAGTGCTCGTGTGCGCGTGCGTCAGGACATGCTTTCAACATGCATCAGCGTTCTCTCGACAGGAATCAGATCCTGGCACAAGCAGGATGGGGAGATGGAGTAAAAAAAGACGGGGATGACTGTAGGTAAGAGAGGATGTCTGGTGGATGAAATTTAAGACGCTGAGACCGTCTGCAGGTGCAGACTGGTAGCATATGCGCACTGCTGACGTACTTGAAAAACAAGTCACATATGGAGAATGACTCAAATCATTTTTAGCCTCCTGCCACACAGCTACCCAGTCGACCATGACTCAGGAAACTTCTCCTTATCGGCTTTGTTTTTGCCGCTGTGCCACTGCACCATTAAACATCTGCTCATCCATGTGAGACCGCTCGCACGGCGTAGACACCGTAGGGGTGTGCTGCAAAGAAGAGCCATTTTCCAAAGCCCCTGACCCGGGCTTCTGCTTCATGTCTCTGGCTAATAAAGGGGATTAGTGAAAGTAGTGTGAGCAGAGGCTCTGATGGAAGCTTATGGCACGCCATGGTGAGAGAAGCAGATGCCCCCCAAACAACTTGACTGACTGGCATGCACATACCCCCAGACAATAAAGACATGTGAACTCCGTTTCCATGGCAGTGTGGAGGTGGATGACAGGAGAGAAAAAGGACACGTGAAAAGCCGGCGTGTTTACTGCATACATGAAGACACACAAGCGTGCGTGTGAATGTGTGGGCGTGGATGTCTGGGATGGATTGAGATGGGTAGCTGCTACTTACAGGCAGGCTGTTTTTTGTTTGGTTGGAAATATGAAAGCAGCATATGAGATCGTCCACTCTGCTCAAGTATTGAATCTTGTTCTTTTCAATTTCTCTCCATCTCGCTCATATTTCCACCTGCAGAGAGGGCCGCAGGCATCTGTTTGTCTGCATTTTCTCTCTTAAATCCAGCCCAGCAGCCCACATCCACTCCTCCTGACAGTCCTCTTTGAACAGTTCCAGCAGGGTGATGCTTCTACAGCTTTTCAGGCACAGGCATTGTGTGGCTATGTCTCAGTCTTCTACCAGGCATTCTGCTGTATTTGTACACAGGCCCCACACAGCATGCTTTAGAGGCAAATATCAACATCATTCTAGTAGCTAACAAAAATATGATTTATTTCATTAGTCAATTCCATGTTGCATTCTAGTGGACAAGTATACGATAAACTACAATGGCTTGCTATGTGAGGGTTTCACTTACTGCTCTTGGGCGTTATATTGCCTGTCTTGTCAAATGAGAGGAAGGACTGAACGATTGTAAATAGCAGCTAAATGATTGCTTTTTTTCCTTCAATTTAAACCTTTGGCAAGGAAGAAAAAAAATCTACACTGAAGGCTTCTTTATTTGTTTAATTCATTCCCCTGGGAACTCTGTGTGATTTACTGATGACGGATGTCTGCATTTGGTTAGCAGCTTCCTTCAGTTCTGCAGCACCTTATCCTGGCTCCTTACACATTCGCACTGTTTGTTCCGAGGCGCTGCTCAGGGAATACCTCCACTGCTTGTGCTTGCAAAACAGGAAAAAAAGAAGAAGAGCAAGATGCAGCAGAAGGGGGGGAAAATAATTCAAAGTTGTTGCCCTCCTCTCCTTTTTTCCTCCAACTCCATTCTCGAGTAGATCCTAGTGCGTAGCATAAGCTGTGATATTTCCCCTCAGGCTCGTCTCCCTTTAGCGTACACAACACTGCTTTATTACACGTAGTCCTGCAGGCTGTAGCCAGTCTTATTGTCTAATGGGGAGAGGGAGCAGTACTGGTGCTGGAGCTCCTGCTGCTGCTGGAGCAGCTGTTGCTGCTGCTGCTGGAGAAGCAATTTGTCAGGGGGAGGGAGCAGGACCAGATCCTGGGGTCCGTGTCTCTTTCCCGAGCAGGACATACAGAAGATGGACCCCCCCACAAAGAGGAAACCCGCTGAAATAAAGGCAACGTACACAGCACCTCCGGGCTCAAACTTATTGCTCTCAGGAACGCTGGAATCCAGGAAGTTGGTGATGACCTCATTCGTAAACCAAGATGCAGGCACCAGACACAGAAAGCCTGCAGCGACGAAGCAGCCGCCGCTGGCGATGGCAGCGTGCCGCTTGGAGCGCCGTCCACCTCCCCAGCGCGTGCATTTTAGTCCCAGGGAGGCGAGGCAGAGGCCCATGGCAGCCAGTACGCAGCACAGCACCATAGTGGTGCGAGCAGTCTGCAAGTACGCGGGTAGTGAAAGCACTGAATACTTCAGTGTGCAACTGAACATGCCTGTGCTGTACCATGTGCAGTCCATCCACAATCCCTGCATCTGGGAGATGGCTGTGATGATGTTGGAGCCCACATCTGCGCTGACCTTCCAGTTAGGCAGCAGAGTGGCCACCATGGCACCCATGATGCCCAGCAGAGCTAGGACAAATCCAAATATCTGCATGCCCGTGGATGCCATGCTCCTCTTCGAGTCGATGATGCTGCTGCCGCCTCAGCTGTCGTCCTCTCCTGGCAGCATTCACTCAGCGCCAGCACTGCTCGTGGACCCCGCTGCCCCGCTCCCCTCCTTTGGCGGTGCACCAGCAGCCAGTCAGAATCCCCAGTTCGTCAGCTGCAGCTCCACTGGGCTGGAGAAGAGAGACAGAAAAGAGAAATTCTCATCCCATTCACCTCACACAGGCACACTTGTTTTTTTCTTCTTCTGGCTGGAAACAAAGGACCGCATCAAGCACCGGTGCTGAGAGCTGGCTCTAGCTGACTATAGGTACGCAAAACACTCCATGTGTGCATCTTCTCCTTCACGGAGTCGGTGAGGAAGATGAGTTAGTGGTATTTGCTCAGTAGTCACAGTACGTGGACTCAGAGCTGCAGTGCCTTCACTCCAGTCTTTGATTTCAGTTACCTAATAAACTGAGACTGGCTTTTAAAGACTTGCGCAACGTTATCTTCAGCTAAAATACCAGCTCGGATTAGTCAGTCGCTAGAAATAAACTTTGCGAATTACAGCTTTTTTTTCTTCTTCTTTTTTTTTAAAATACATTACTATTTTCTGGTCGGACCTCCTAACCTAACGGTCTCTCTGATTCAAACAAACGGGTGTCGTTCCAGTTTTTGATAAATCAAAGAAATCCGGGCTAATTGTTTTCCTTTTGTTTTCTGATCCAGCAAGAAGGAGCGGAGGAAAGAATCCCTTACCCCGGCTGGTGCAGAGCTGGCGCGTCGCGTTGTTCGCACTGATTCCCGTAAACACACACAGGCGCACTCGGAGAGACGGCAGCGCTGCTGGGGCGGTTAGGAGGACGGCTGAGCCCGGACCGCGGAGCCGCTCGAGCCATCATTTCCTTAGCAACAGAGCGCGAGAGACCACACGAGCTCGGCCGGAGCCCCGGAGAAATAAGCGTCGCTCGCGCGCGCGCGCGCTCCCTCCTCCTCCTCGCTCGCGCTCGCTCGCTCCCTCTCCTTGTGTGTCTGCGCGTGCGTGTGTTCGCGCGCTGGAGCGTGGCGGTCTGTGCCTGAACTTCAAAGAGGGCTGACCCTCCCCGCGCCCCGCGGTACAGTACCACCGTCACCCCCGGCTGTTCCGCCCTCAGTGACGCCGACTCTGTTACTTACCGGCATTTTCAACATTGCTTACGTTCATTTTACGGATCAATTATATGATTATAAACGTGAATGTGTCATGATTTTTTATAAAATAAAACTCAGACTATTATCAGGAGATGATAGCAGAGCTTTTTTGGTTACATTTTTCACATATGAGTGAATTTGTTTTTGTCTAAATCTGTTAATGCACAATATTTTATTTATTTAAAAAGCCGTATAAACACCGTGAAACCACGACTGAGACTGCGTGGGTGCTCAGCAGGCCGCTCGGGGGGCCTTCCACATGTAAACACGATGAGCCCTCTGACAGTAAAAGCATCGATTTTGTGTTTGCTTTTTCCTCTTATTTCTGGCTGTGTAACAAACATGAATCTGTGTTGTGCAGGATTCAATAAATAAAAAAACCCAGACAGAATAAAAACGCGGTCTGTGGCTAAAGCGTTTATTAAAGCAGATCTTTGCCTGTGTGGGAAAAAAATTCTGCTAACTAAAAAAATCAGATTCATCCCATTGTTGCACCGAGCTGCTCAGTTAATCATAAAATGCATGCCTAAGTAATGGCTGAGAGGTCTAGATAAGATTTCCAATCATAGCCTGACTATACCATGGGGAAGGGTACTCTAATTAAGACAGAAGACATAGCTGCTGTGATTGTGGCCAGATGAGCTGGTCAGACTTTGTGTTGTGAAGCTTTGTTTTTGTAAGTCCAGAGGCCAGAGGAGCATGTGTGCCCCGCCATGCCAAAACTGACCCTCCCCGGAGCGTCATCTTCATCAGCATCAGTCAGCAGGATGCTAAAATTCACAGCTGCTCCCCTGTCTCTGCCTGTCTTTCCTCCCTTCTCTGTAGAGGACATACAACAACAGGGGGAGTGGCTAGTAAGGCCTTGATTCATGAATGACAAAGAGGACAAAAGAGCGAGAGAGAGAAAAAATCAGGCAGGACTAATAGACCCCATCTCCTTGCGAACGCATTGCTATTATATTTTTGCAAAGGCAAATGAGCAAAAGCGCTCTACTGTGGGAAATAGTTTTGCCGAGCTCCCAACTGCAGTGCAGGCACCAGGTAGCGGACACGGTGATGCGTAGGCATTACGTGTAGATGGTTTGGTAGGAATTGATTTGTTTAGCCATTGATCCCTTTGTTTATTTCGACCCGATGCTCTCTCCAGCCTCCGTTGTTTTTCCCATAAACTGCCCCTCAGAGACCCTTTTCTTAAAATGAGATCCAGTCAGCGTGCGGGTGATGGTGCACACAACATTAGCTCCAGTGTGACGCTGGTGTCGACCTTCAGCACTGCATTCTTAGAACTCCTTTTGGGATGCACCTGGAGCAAGATGAGAAATTTTGCAGTTTTCTGCAGGCTCACTACAATATGGCGCGTGACCTGTCTCTTCGTAACTGATGAGATCTTAAGTGCTGATGCTGCTGCTGTTGTGTTCGAAGCAAGATAAATAAATGTGTTACAGAGGGGATGGATTGGAGGAGAGAAGAGCGAATGCAGTTAACAAATACCCGGTGGGGTGCAGATGTGACGCTGTGATGTGTGAAGATTTTTCGGGCTATTATAAGCGTGGTCCTTTTTTATTTTATCACCTTACAGCAGAGCTCTCTAGCCTTTCTGCAGCATAGCTCCGAGGCACTGCCGGACCAGCCGAGGCTCCCTTTTGCCCACATGAGGGGCTTTTATCGTTCAATTTGCATTTTCCCTCTTTTATGTCCGCCTTTGCGTAATTGGTTTTCGGGCTCATCGTCTTGCGATGGCGGTTTGTTCACAGTTCAGATGCAAGGTGTCTTGTGATAGTCGTGATGATGCTGTCATTGCAATCTTGTTGTGGAGCAGGGCCCAAGTCCAGTTTCACCCTGCATAAAATGTGCAAACCTGTCTCAGACAAAACACTTTTGACATTTTGCAAAATTACCAGCACATTAAAGCTTCTCTTCAGGCCATTTGATCAAGATGCAACTCCAAGTGTGCAGTGGGGATTGGCATGTATGAGGGTTTTTCAGTGTCCTGTCAGAGCTGTTTTTCCCATGCTAACATCATTTACTGGCACAGTAAATTTCACATTTTTGGGCAAAGTTCAAGCCTTTCTATGACGAAAGTTTCTCTCCGAGGAGTTGATCTTGTCAGAGACTGGGGCTGGAGTGTTTTGAATGTCCTGTGTGCATGCCAAGGGGAAATTTCATGGGAAGTATGCTGGGCTGCCTGCACAGGAAGCCTAAGCCCTTCCTTCTTAAACCCCTCAAGCAATATCAGCCTGGTATATTCAGTGGCATTGACTGCTGCCTTCTCCTCTCTGAGAGGCTGTCTGCCTCCACTGATGTAATGGAGGTTGTCTTCCCAAGGTATTGTCATGATTAATGCAGCTCTTCCCTCTTTGGTTGCAGGATCTCTGTGAGCGTTTGTCTCTCGTATTCCCTGGCTGTGTATTGCTGCTCTTTCCCATTATGTAAGTGTTGGTGGTTCAGGTAGTGTAGTGGCTGGAGCCCCCAGGGCTCCTGCCATCTTCATCTTGGTTACGCTTAGAGGGACATGACAAATTACTGCTCACACGCAATTGGGTAAGAAGTCACCAAGAAAGACACAGTGGAGATGGAAATGGGGAAAAGGAGGGCAGGAGAAGGAAGCTGTAATGGAGTAAAGAGTAATAGAGTTCCTGCTGCTTTGGAAGGTCAAACATGAAATATAGTGATGTGTAAATCTGTAATACATGTCTGATTATTGGGTCAGAAAAGGTCTGAAGTTGGGGGCAAAGGTGCAACCTTAGATAGAGACTGCTCATATTGTGCTCTACCAGAGCAATCACGGGTGCCGTTGTTGGTCGATCGCAGTGTTTAGTTTATTTAAAACAAGACGCGGGTTCAAAGTTGGTGCAAATGTTTCAAGTCTTTGTTTTCCAACCTAATCAAGTTTTCTCAATTGAGTGAGTCAGAGCGAGAGGACTGTTTATGAGCTTGAGTATAGATCCTTACATAACAATCTAATCAAGAGCTCAAATTAGTGGTAATGAGTCACTTTTCTTCTGCTAAATAAAATAACTCGCACAATGAAATGATTACCATGT
>VUQK01023063.1:13557-26449 GCA_015106715.1 Bujurquina vittata | reverse complement strand
ATAGAACAAAACTGAAGAAGAGAAAAAAAAAAAATAAAACGAAATATATTAAATATAAAGGTAGACCGCCTGAAACAAAAAAAAAAAAAAAAAAAAATGAAAAAGGAGTTTTTGGGGTTGAGAATGCCAATTACTGAGCATCAGAGCATGCTTCACAGTAAACCGATCTCGAGTCTTTGATCACCAGTGGGAATCAAACCTGCACTTCCAACACTGTGGCAGGCACACTAAACCAACAAAATGAAGCAAGCCTGAGGAATCATGGCACTGCGGAGACAGAGAAACAGACACAAACGCGCACACAGAGAGACGACCAAACCTGCCAATATCTCTTTCCATTTTCATGCCAGTAAAGCATGTTGAATTGAAATTTTTATTCAAACTGAGACCAGGAGAGGAAGATGGTGAGACAGAGAAATGGGCTTGATCTGGACTCAGAGCAAACCAAAAAGGGAGAGTGCTGAAGCATTTAGGCTCTAATAAATGGCAACCCTTTTCCCTACCATGAATTCAAATAGGTTTTAGAATCTGAGTGTTTTAAATTTCAGAAAAATGTCTTGAGCCATGTTTAATATGGCAGTTCCCCTAATGAATTGGAAAGGCACTAACTTTATAGCCATGATTCCTCCAAGCTGACACATGTCAGAGTTGTGACATCCCATCAGTGGGACCAACCCAATCTCACCTACAGTACAAAAAATCTATTTGCACCCAGCAGCCACACGCTTTGGATAAACACATCCACCAAATGCTGTGTACAGTATGTAATGGCACTTGTGGCTCCTTCTCTGGGGTAGAGCTGGAGGAATCAACGTTTTGTCTCGTAGATTATGTTGTTGAAAGGCGTGGTGTTTAAAAAAAAAAACAGGTCCCAAAATGTCCCAAAGCGCTCTAATCCTCCCTGGAGACAGGTGGATTAACAGGCGTTCAGTGAATAAACACGCGCACACGCGCACAGGGGTGCGAGATTATTTAATTCCCAGTTTGGTGCAGTTATTTGTTGCTGAGCCTGGATGAGAGGCAGAAAATCTTCAGAGGAGCACGGATTGACAGCCACGCCCTCTCTGAATGAGACCCAGCGGCACGCAGTGACGGACCCGAACACACCCTTTGAATGTCATCTTTACAGCTGCTCTTATTCGGATAAAGCAGCAGCATCCCGCTTTGTTTCAGCGCCAAAGATTAAGATTTGTGTAACGGCTATGACTTAAAAATCTGCTCTACCTGGACAGAATATTTCAGTAATTTTCGGTCCCGAAAATACCAGAAAAAAGCGTCTAATGCTTAAATTCAGAGTAAATTGACGGGAGCGCTCTTCTGCGCATAGGACGATGCGATGCGTAAAAACGCAGTCCTACAACAGCAGTAACTCAACTCTATCCACATGTACAATTATTGACGCGGTCAAAGTTTCCTCATTTTGAAATGTTTTTCAGACTTCTGAGCAAATCTGCACAGTGATGCTTGGGGATGCTACTGTGAGCTCTGACCTCGGTAAGGGTCATGTTCTCTAACGCAGCTTAAAACGACTCTTAAAAAGTTGAATCACAATGCCTCCAGGATGCTTTATTTACCAACTTTCAGTGTATTTCTCTTCACACAACTCCAAGAACGCAGATGACCTCTATGTTGCTGATGTCGAAGAAGCAAGGGCGCGTTGAATATTCTCATTCACCACATTTGAAGAAATTAAAACAAGTGTACTCACCAGTGAAGACTGTTTTTCTACTGCGTCTCTGCAGTTTGAGCTGTCTTTCTAATAATAGCTGGGCTACATCCTCCTTATATTCTAGTGCTGGCGTCCATGTCCTCTCTCTTGGGGTTGACGAATCAGTCTCCGTTTCTGTTTTATCTTCTGAGTGGAGGCACACAAATCCTTCAGCCCGGGATGTGT
Source organism: Bujurquina vittata (assembly GCA_015106715.1). Taxonomy (NCBI): domain Eukaryota; kingdom Metazoa; phylum Chordata; class Actinopteri; order Cichliformes; family Cichlidae; genus Bujurquina; species Bujurquina vittata. The sequence goes on along the minus strand of VUQK01023063.1, from coordinate 24,555 downwards.
CTCCCTCCTGGGCAGGATTTTGTCAGTTTGTCCCGGACACAGCAGCGGAGGACCAGGGCGGACGCACCGGACACGTTCTCCTTTCCATTGTGTGCGCACCGAGACGCGTCCTGCAGCCACACAAGAGGGAAAGTGACAATAAATCCTTGCTTAAGTTCAAGGCAAAGACTCGCTTTAATCTGATTATTATATGGTGTTAAAAGGTAAGTCTCTTTGAAGGAAAGTTTAAACACTGAAGAGCAAAGCGCTGAGGGGATGAGAGAGGCGGCAATAAACTGGCAACTGACTGGAGCTGAAGGAGGGAGGGACAGGGGAGAGAGAGAGAGAGAGAGAGAGCGCGCACTGCAGACTCCGATTCGCTTCAGCGACCACGAGTTGATCCCTGGTCCCGCGCATTTTGATAACTCAACCTTAACTAGAACTAAAGACGTGTTCTTGCAAATTCTTAATCAAGTACTGCGGTGGTGTGTGAATTCAGTAAATCTGCACACATGTCAAAGGCAATGAGTGTGTTTCTTTGTGCTATATTTATCTATGCTGTTACACTGTGGTGTCGAATTGCAGATTAATGATGTAACAGATTACAAAGCAATAACAGCAAACAAATAAACAGAAAACCATGGTTGACTTTGTCAGTCGCTCAAATCGTAGCTGAGCAATCTGGACCCACTCTTCTATACAGCATTGCTTCAGTTCATTGAGGTTTGCTGGCATTCGCTGATGCACGGCTCTCTTAAGGTCCCACCACACCAAGTCATTCAGGTTGAGTTCTGTGGCATTGCAAAACATTGCTTCTTTTCTTTTTCAGCCATTCTGTTGTAGATTTGCTGCTCTGCTCGGGATCACTGTCCTGTTGCGTGACCCAATTTCAGGACAATCTTTAACTGTTGGACAGATGGGCTCACGTTTGACTATAAAATACTTTGGTATTCAGAGGAGTTCATGGTCAACTCAATGACTGCAAGTTGGTATGAGGTGTTTGTTCTGATATGCTTTCTTCGGTGTTCTCCTAAGGTGACGCTGTGCATTATGGCCAAACATGTTCACTTTGGTTTCATCCGTTCAAAGAAACACTGATCCAGAAGTCTTGTCTTTTGTTCAGATTCCGCTTTGCAAACCTAAGCCATGTTGCCATGCTTTCTCCAGGTAACTCTTCCCAAACAAGCAGCGCTCATTCAGTCTTTTTCTAATTGTACATGAACTTTAACATGCAGCATGCTAACTGAGGCCTGTGGAGTCTGAGATGTAGCTCAGTCAATTAATCAAGTGCATCTGATTACACTCTTAATTCCTATGGAAGAACTAAGGATGCACTAATAGTAGTGTACATAAATTCCATTCATCCATTTTCTTCCACTTAGCCAATTCAGGGTCGTGGGGGTGTGGGAGCCTATCCCAGCTGCCATGGGGGGAGAGGGGGGATACACCCTGGACAGGTTGCCAGCCTGTCACAGAGCCACACATAAATTTATTGAAAACTTTCATCTGTTGATACCATGGTGTCTGGCTGTCTGCCATTTCTTTTTCTTTTTTTTACTTTTTATTGCTATGAGTACTTGGGCCGTCTTTAATAACAATCCATTCCTCTAACTATGATAATGCCTTGGATCGAATACAAAACATGTCCTCAACTTTTAATTAAATCCTACAAACAAGTCTTGGCTCTACTTCCTATTCACTAATATAGGAGGACACGCATGGATGCTGGTAATACCAGGACACGTAAGCAGCGAAATCAATTTAGCGATTTTTTTTTTTATTACTTACACCTGTGATTTTTCCTAACACGACATTACAAAAACATTCCTTTCCAATTGGGATTTTGGTGTAGGCCACAGGACGGACTTTCAGTCGGCCTCAAGGGAATTCCGGGGAATCCAGCGTTTCTGCGCCACCTGTATGCAGTGAGGATGGAGTACGGAGAGGGACTTGGATGCATGCAGATAGCTTATCCTCCTAATCCATAAACCTCTGCTTCAGCCACCGCCTTTACTACTCATCAGGCCATCCTATCTGGTTTAGCTACAAGTGATGTGGTCATTAGCCAGTATTTCACATTGCTGGCAACAAGTCGGACTTCTGATATTGCTTTGCATGGCCACTCAGTTGGCCAAGTGAGGGGCAGTCGAGGCAGAAAGAGTCCTATGAGTTTGCTGATTGGCCTCTAGACCATCTTAGAGTAAGCTCTGCTGGCTGATCCTTACACAGCCAAGCCTCAGAGGATCAGCTGTCTGGTTCCTGGCGAGTGTGTGGGTGCTCTGCTCGCCAGCATTCTGGCCATCCCACATCCTGCATTCCAGTTAAGGGCAAGATGTGGGATGGTGGGACCCATCTCAGAGGTCAGGCCTAATCGCCAGCTTTCTACCCAACCCCCAAAGAGGATCCACCCTCACTCGCTGCGTCCTTGAAGGCTAGTAGAGTAGCTTTTTCACATTCAAAGGCTACTCTGCCTTTGGGCAATCTGCCTGGAGTCTCTGATTCACCACACCATCCACCATCCATCTGTAGTATAACTTTAGTGTAACTGCTCACCAGCCCTCGGGCTGTCTCCCTAAGATCTTCGGTTCTTCCCCAGTTGAGCGGTCATTGGCCGCGCCCTACAGCATTTTCTTTGTTGTTGTTTGTTTCGTTGGTTTGTTCCTTTTTGTGGTGCCCAGATTTTTATATATATTTTATTTTATTTTATTTTATTTTATTGCCTGAATCTGCTGCTATTATACCATTTGCCTGCCAAGACCATCTGTAATCTTGTGCTCCTCCACCTGCCTTGAAGCATTTTAATCTCAAAGCATGAGGAGAGGTCTAATCAGTCAGAATGACTGAAAACTCTCCTGGAGATTCTCAAGCAGACTGCGGAAAAGTGAGCAGTGCTCACAAAAGTTAGAGATTTTCAAACTAGCAAAGGCCCACACATACACACACTCTTTTATTACAGGTACCCATTTCTTTATTGGAGGTTGCACTGAGATTAATTTCTTGTAGATTTATGCAACTATTTGGCCAAACCTGTTAAATAACATTTTTACTTTTACAGCTCAGTTTGAGATCTGTGTTACAAACAGACATGCAAAACAAGGTAAGTGTGGTTTATTGTACTACATGCAAATATTCTTTCGTATGTCTCTTCTTCATAAGAAAGGATTTTCCTGGAACATACAAACACACACACACACACGCACACACACACACACACACACACACACGCACGCACGCAGAATAAGATGGAATGCTGCAAATCAGAATAAGAATTAGCCTCCTGCTTTAAAATTAATTATCCTTTAGCAATGAATCCCTTCATTTACATTGTATACTAGACACACATCCATGTCAGAAAGAGAGGATTTACTTTCTTAACCCTCTCACTGCTTAGCCACCTTTCTCCTCACGTCTCCCTCTGTGCACTGATGCATTCTGCTCTCTTCCCACTGCAATGGATCAAATCCTACATCTCAAACCCTCTGTCACGCTGCTTTGGTCCAACTGTTTATCCTGTTACCTTACAATACGCTACACGCACACACAGACACACACAGTATATTAAAATTCCCTTTATTACTATGTGTCAAAAGGGGGCAGGGCATTGCAGCACTCTGGTTTTGCACAGAGGCTTTTCACACGCCACCATCCATCATTAGCTTGTAGAGACGTATGGAATACATATAATTCATAACTTTGCTTTCAAAAATGTAAGCACTGTGCTGCATTGAATTTGGATGAAAACTAGGAGTGTTGCAAGTGTCTTGTAATCCTTTCAGAAATAGACCCCCCCCAACACACACATACACACACACACACACCAAAAACACACAACTCATTTGTAAAAGATAGTGACTTGTTTTGCTTTTCAGTGACTGCATCCGAATAAAGCTAAATATTTATTAAACATAGATATTTTCATTTAATGTCATAATGATAGAGCACTGTAATGCATTCTGCAAAAATTTTACATACATACTCTGTATAACCCTGGCCAGTTATTTCTATATCCTAGAGTGAAGAACTGAAGCAGCAGGACAGCTTGATCTCTTTGCCTCTTCCATGCTGTGTTATGCATCATGCTACACTTGTTTCCTCTCAGAGGATAAAGTCTGAGTGCCTCTTCTCACATCTTCAGCTCATACTGTAATGCTGGGATATTATACTGGGATATTAAAGTATACACACAACTATATATATATATATATATATATATATATATATCACTGTAACAAAAATGACAACAGTCAATCACAACATGAATTAACATGCATTAATTCGATGAATATAAATGTACACTTTGTATATTTTTTTGCTAAACTGCATGTTGGTATTTTTGTTATTAGTTAGCCAAGACTGATCTGTGACGTTTCATTGTGTGATAGCAATGATGAAATTGACAGCAAGGAGAAATGAACTCACTATATGATCCTGTACATAGAAATCAGAGGGTAGAGAGTAGTAGATAGAGGAACAGTTTTAGACATAATCTATATGACACAAGGTAAAGAACCAGGCCATATAACCTCATTATACTACATCTTGATAGTATCAGCCCAGACCACCTTTGGTCTTCAGAACTGCGTTAATCCTTCATGGCACAGATTCAACAAGGTGATGGAAACATTCTTCAGAGATTCTGCTCCATATTAACATAACAGCATCACACAGTTACTGCAGATTTGTCGGCCGCACATCCATTATGAACCTCTCCCATTTCACCACATCCCCAAGGTGCTCTGTTGGATTGAGATCTGGTGACTGCAGAAGCCATTTGAGTACAGTGAACTCACTGACATGTTCAAGAAACCATTTTGAGAGGATTTGATCTTTGTGGCACATGTTCCTGCTGGAAGCAGCCATCAGAAGATGGGTATACAGTGGTCATAAAGGAATGGACATGGCCAGCAACAATACTCAGGTAGGCTGTGGGGTTTAAATGATGCGCAGTTGGAACTAAGTGTGCCAAATATCATCCCCCACTCTGATACATCACCACCAGCAGCCTGAACCATTGATGCAAGGCAGGATGGATCCATGCTTTCATGTTCTTCGTTTCATTCTGGCCCTACCATTCAAATGTCGCAGCACAAATCGAGACTCCGCAGACCAAGAGACATTTTTCCAATCTTCTATTGTCCAATTTTGGTGAGTCCATGTAAACTGCAGCCTAATTTTCTGACAGAAGCGGTGCCTAGTGTGCTGTGGCAGCACTTCTACTTCAACGTTTGACATGTGCATTCAGAGATGCTCTTCATAAACCTTGGTTGTATCGAGTGGCTATATGAGTTACTGTTGCCTGCCTATCAGCTTGAAACAGTCAGGCCCTTCTCCTCTGACCTCTGACATCAACAAGACATTTTCACCCAGAGAACTGCCGCTTCAGCAGGTCGTCTTGACATTGTTTACATGCCTAAATGCATTGGTTTGGTGCCATTTGGTTTGCTGATTAGATATTTGCATTAACGAGCAGTTGAACAGATGTACCAGTGAGGGGTCAGTGAGTTCATATTACTGTACCAACTACTGACTGCACCAATGAATCTGTGAGGTAACAACTGAACATTAGTGAAGATTCATTTTATGACTACTGAGCATCTCCATTTGAAGAGTAAGTTTTAGTTAGAATAATCAATACAGTTTGCTGTCAAAGATAGAGTCCAGAGGATGAGATTCAATTTAGTGTAGCTGTTGTAATACAATTGATTTGCTACCTCAAAAAAGAAACAGCAAATCCCCAGTTCAGAGCACCCTGAGCTCTGTGTGAGGGCAAAATAAGAAAATAAATCAAACCCACCTCATTCATTTCAATGAGGTCAGTTTATCAGCACAGTGGTGTGTAGGCCTGGTTGCAAATGAATGCTGGATCACACAGGATAAAACCAGAAGAAACTCAACTTTTGCCACAGCTCAACAAATGCCAAGAGGGGCACTGGTCAGAAAAACAAATCAAAGAACCCCGCAGTTATAATTTCACAGAGTTCTAAACTCCAAAAGAACTTCTTGGATCATATATTTTACTGCCTCATGCAGACTACAGTTAAATACTGTTTTGGTTTTGAATCTCTGTTAACTTCAGTTAAATTTAACCAAAACATATTTCCACTGAGCACAACTCAGCAAGAAAATTGTCTTTTTTTAACTACTTTAATAATGTGGACTTCATCAAAGGTATAGCTGACTATTTAGCTCGCGTTTGTTGCAAGAGGGCTCAGCTTCACAGATTTTTCCCGTCCTTGTATGTTCCTTATCACTCTGCGTCAGGCTTACATTACCAAGCCATAAAATTTGCACTCCTTTTGCTTTTACCATTAAGGTTTAAGTAAGTCGGGACACATTTCAGGCGCTACAATAGCTCTGCCCTCAAGAAATGTTGGCATATCTAAAAATCTGCACTTCTTTAGCTTCCCTTGGATAAATAAAGGTTTAATCATAATGTTGCCTGCGGCATGGCTGCTTTAATTTCCAGTGGGGTGGGACGAGATTGAATTAAATATTTATTTGTGCAAGATCACAACTGATCCAAATAGAATTAGCAGCGTCAAAGTCCCCCAAAGAGGTTATTTCTGTGTATACATAGCTTGAATTATTTCAAACGCTAATAAGCATTTTATTACTCTTCAATATCAGGTTCCCTATTTTTGTTTATATAAAAATGTCGAATGCTGAGTCTAGCTTTGCGTGATCTTTCCGACATGGGAAACAGAATAATTTCCATGTTCAAATCTAACCAACATAATCACTTTATTCCTCTAAAAATGCTGCAGTGACGACTGGTTGGCTGTTCTTGGTGGCCTAAGTCTGTTTAGAACACTCCAACAGAAGCATTGCTATTTTAATCGTTCTCATTTTAAAGCTTTAACTGATTTCACAATCCTATACACACCTGGGGGGCCCTATTCCTTTATGTCTGTTTTGACACAGGAGGGTGTCGGTGGTAGCTGCATTTCTGAAGCTGAATCTTCAGCACCCAATTACACTATTTTACAGCTTCCCCCAAAATTACATCTACCTGAGGTTGAAAAATAACACTGAAATGTAATTTAGATCATGTGATAGATAAAGCTCCCCTTATAGGCTTGAGTAATGAAATTATGTGAAGGTTAAAAGCTCCTAAAGCCCCATATAGTCCTGGATTGATAGGGAATAATTTGGGATGCATTTTTAAAAGATGAAGCAATTGATTGAATAATGAAACAAAATAATAGGATTTTTTTTAAGCTGACTGACTGACAACCAACAATTAAAAAAAAAAAACAAATGATTGAAAAAATAAATAGTATAAACATGCAAGATGAATAGTATCAAAGCAGTTATTTACATACTTTGGACTGCATATAAGGAAGAGGGATAAAGGAAAATCGGCCCACCTGGAAGCACCTAATACATGCTGATGATAAATGGATTGCACTAAAACAGAGACGGAGCACTTCTCAGTGTACTTCTCATTCACCCAGACATCCATCCACACACCGCCACATGGCAGTGGAGCTTGTTTACCTTAGCTCGACCTTCCCACAGCAGAAAATCAAACGGCACACAGCAGGAATGCTATAAAGTCCAGCTCAGCCACAATTCCAGCAGATCGCTCGAGCTGACAGCTCAAGTTAAACCTTTCTATGCATCTAACAAGGAAATCTCCAGCAGGACCTGCTACTTCGCTTTAGCATTGCTGTGCATCTGCAAACTGATTTGCAGTTCAGCACCATTCCAGCTCCTCCTTTTTGTTCTTTGTCTGATTTAACAGATGCCATGTTTTGTCACTGATGTCTGGTCTCTTCCCTGCTGGGGTCTTGCTGCTACTTTTTCCTGCCTCTGGATTCTCATATAGGCATGAAGAGGCATAGAAGATGCTGGGATGTCCAGTCCAGAGCCATCTTCTTTTGACTCTTCCGACTGAAGCTGGAGTTCAGTGTCCGGCTTAAACACGCCGATGGCCCTATGATTGGGAGACCCTGGCATTTTCCATTGCATTGTAAAGAAAAAATTTAATGATGAGGAGTAGACTGTCCTTGGACAAGAGAAGACTGTCCAAGCTCCAAAGGGTTCAGCGCTATGGATACAATCTATGTTTGACTCCCACTCAGTGAAGGACAGTCACAAAGGGGAAGCAGATAATATGACTGTGTGGCATGGCCTTCAGCCAAATTTAATTGTGGCAAGGTTATTATATGGCTGATGATTTTCATCAGTGGGGTTCAAACATACTGGGAAGTAAAATCATTGGGTTTTGACATATTAAATTCAAACATATGTCACAAGTCGTGGTTTTCAGGATATTTTCTGTTACACAGCTATGAATATACTAGCGAGTCACTACAGCGGAGTAAGAAGCCACAGCTGCCTTTATTTTCAGACTAAATTACTCTTAACACAGCACCACACATGGATACAAACTCTAAACTTTAGGCCAGTCTCCAATTCAGCATCTGTGATTCTTGTCACAGCACAGACACCTCTTGTGAGAATTTATGTGTCCTTTCATTCATCAATCTTCTGATTTAAATAAGCCAAGCTGTAGCAGTTTAACCAAGAATCAGGCAACAACCTTTGAAGAATCACAACTAAAGACCCACAAATATTTGTGGTTTTCTAACCATTCCTTCTTTTAAAAGGAGAGCTTGCAGTAGGTAACCTTCTTCTTCTTCTACGACACCTTATTAGGAGCTTATCTATAGGCAGAGAGGAGTACATAGGGGAAGAGTACATGGAGAAAAAAAAGGTTCAACTACAGATAGAGGTTGGTAGACATGCACAGGGAGGTATGTCTGACAGCCTGGTGTGAGTCATTTTTGAGCCTGTAGGGTTCAAACACAAAGCCTGCTTCCTCATATATTACTCCACCTGCTGGGACAATGCCATGTGGTCTTTCTGAGAACCTGTCATCTCGTCAGCTCTTTATTTTTGCCTTTTAAAATTACCCCCCCCCCTTTTTTTTTCAGGATAATCCATTTAGTCTTTTTGGTTTAAATTGGTTCAACTTCTTCAGTTTAATATTAACATGCATTACATGTATTACATGCATTACATGTATTACTGTGCTGTCTGCACCACCACCCGTCATACGTGGTCGCCTGCTCAACCGCTGAGCCACCCTGGTGCCCTACAGCTTATTTCTTATATGTCCACATTTAAGCATACACAGTGCAAGCAGCTCCACAAACAAATCTTAAGGACACATATTTTGCCTCTCAGTTTCAGTGCAATATTTCTTCTTAATGGCGTTCATTTCTTTCGTTTTTCTTCATCATTTTAGTCGTGTTCTCTGGCTGAGTCCTTGGATTCTGCTTCCCACAAAAGCAATAACTGCAGTCCTGATGCTACACCATACACATACCATACAAAACTGTTTCACCTTGAATCTGAAAGCTGACGATTAGCCGCACTACTTGCTCATGACACTGGTCATAAACCTTAATTTTACTACATCCAGCTGTTTCTCTTCCTCTTACTATGCACCAGGTTTCTGTCTTTAGGAAAAAATATTCATCAAGAACAAGGCCAGAGTCATTATACCACATTCTTGTTTGTGTAAAGTAGATTTTTTTCATAGGGCTGGAGATCTTTAAACTCATTGGGATTTATGCTGTGTGCATCCCGAGGGCTAAAATCATATCTAATTGCCTTCAGCTGGCTAATACGTTAAATTTCTATATGTTAAAGGATTATTTTAGCAATCTATGATTTTTTAGCTATTAGAAAGCTAATATTAGCAAACTACTGTAGTTAGCTACGGCACTCATCAACATGACAGCACTCACAGCTTGCCAAATCATCAGTACACTATAACACACCATAACAGTCACATATTGTTAAATGCTTTAGCTGAACCTACACAAATTACTAGCCTAAAACTTATATTTGAACATTTGACTTAAGTAACAGAATGATTGTTGCACACAAAGGCATGTTAGGTTTTTGTCTTATAGTGTCTCATGTATTTTTTTATTTTTTTGTCTCCTGCAACAGCTTTTAAAAAAATATTAGGCCACACCTTTTAATCTTTGAATTCAGGTGTGTTCAGTCCCATTGCCACAGGTGTATTCTTGCAACAGAATACAACAAGTCAGTCTGTGAGGTTTCTTCTCTCCTAGATATTCCATTATCTACTGTAAATGGTATTATTGCAAAGTTGAAGCATTTATGAGTCACAGCAACTCAAGCAAACCACATGAAATTAGCTTGCCAAGTGCTGACATGCACAGTGTGTAAAAGTCACCAACATCCTGCTGACTCAAAAACTGCAGCGTTTCAAAACTCCATTAACATCAGCACAAAAACTGGGAGCTGGTGAGCTTCATGGTATGGATTTCCATGGCTGAGCAGCTCTTGTAGGTGCAGTGTGTATCTGGCCCCTTATAGTGTTATTCTGGATTCCTTATCCTGCTCATAGTGCATCCCAGCACACAGCAGCTTTTATCTAGCAAACAGAACTGATAAGCAAGAAACTTTCACAGAATAGAAAGTCAACTGAAAAACAAGAATTGTTTCCCCCTTTGGTGTGGGGAAAAAAAAATCATGAATTTACACAAAAATGAAATGAACTGCAATGAACTAAATAAAACACACTGCCACTGGCAAAACCTCCTTATATGCCCAGAGGTATCTAACAAAAAAGGGAAAAAAAAGTACAAGAAGAAACTACAAGGACCTGAAAAACAGAGGCAAAAGCACAGAAATGTGTCAAAACAAAGGTCAGCACTGAAGCGATCTAAGGAAACATGATCACTAAAGACTTGATAAGAGCAACACGAGAACAAAAGATATTCTCCTGCAGTCATAAAAAGGTTATATAAACACCATTCACCTTTGCATCGCTGTAGACTTGTTGCCTCTTGTTGATATATGAACATATTGTAAGCTTAATTTTGAAGCGCCATTAGTGCCATCTTCTTGTTAACATCTGGTTTTATGTCAGCTGATTCAAAATGCTGCAGCTAGAGTACTGACAGGGACTAGAAAGAGAGAGCACATTTCGCCCATATTGGCTTCACTTCATTGGCTCCCTGTTAGATCTAGAAT
>VUQK01023062.1:0-11368 GCA_015106715.1 Bujurquina vittata | reverse complement strand
TAAAAGCCTCATTGCAAGTTATCGCAAACGCTTGGTTGCAGTTGTTGCTGCTAAGGGTGGCCCAACCCGTTATTAGGTTTAGGGGGCAATCACTTTTTCACACAGGGCCATGATGGTTTGGATTTTTTTTCACCTTTACTACTACACACCCTCATTTACAACTTGCATTTTGTGTTTACTTGTGTTGTCCTCGACTATTGTTTAAATTGGTTTGACGTTCCGAAACACTTAAGCGTGACAAACATGCAAAAAAACAGGAAATGAGGAAGGGGGCAAACACTTTTTCACACCACTGTAAATATATACAAGTGCATAATATGAAATATGAGAATAACCCCAAACAAAGATATTTATTCTGGCAATTCTGTATGTCATTTTATGCATTTGTAGTTTCTATGTCATTTTACCAGTAATCAATCATAAGTAGTCTAAAAAAACAGGAATTGTTATCCCAGATTGTGCTTTGCTCTTTGACTGATTACTCCGGACTCAGTTGATAGAGTAGAGAGGACGCTTGAAACAAGGACACCACCATATTTTTCCTCTCTACCTCTGGGATTTAAATATTAAACATAAAGGATGGCAGATTATTATCCCTGTCACCTTGCCTTAAGCAATGATATTCTGTCTTAACAGTGCCATACAGTACCTGCTGTGTCACATATTGGTGGGATTTCTTTCAAAAAGAAAAAAAAAGAGTTAGAGGTGTGTGCGAGTTATAGGACAAAACATTGCTCCATAGAGATTGGCTTATTTGCTGCTGTAATCTTTGGTTACAGTGGAAAATATTCAGAGAAGCTCTTTAGTGAAAATATCATCGAGCTATTTCTATTTTCCATTATGTATACATAATAGAAAATCATATTGAGATGTTTTAGTGTAAAATGGCTTTTTAAGTCATTGCTTTTTTGTAATGTCCCCATTTACAGCGTTATATCTTGATGAGGCCATAATGATCTTTCAGCACCACAAAGCAACAGAGTTACAAGCTCAGAGCTTTTAATATTTAAAATGTTTTTCTGCAACATAAAAAATGTTTCCAACACGGTGTTTTGAGCAAGCATATTTCATATTTGTCTGAGCTGAGCATATCTATCTATCTATCTATCTATCTATCTATCTATCTATCTATCTATCTATCTATCTATCTATCTATCTATCTATCTATCTATCTATCTATCTATCTATCTATCTATCTCGATAAGATGAAATAGACTGGAGGCAGAGGCACATCACATCAGTTTTGTTGTCCTTAAATCCAGGATCCAGCATTATAAATTTGCATGATGAAATTTGCGTTCATTTAATGATACTGTAACGCCCAAAATGTGAATCTTGCCCACCCAGTAAAAAACAAATGAACAATTTCTTTTGTTGAGAAGAAAAATAGGACAGAAAGTACCAGTACTGTATCTAACTTCTGATTGGGTGGGCAGCCTACACCATGTGTCCAAAGTTGCTCACTGCCAAATCCCTTTTCTCTGTTTTCAAGAAAAGCACAGAACTCTGAAGCAGGCAGAACCCTCCACCACACTGAATGAACCCTAATGGCACAGATTGCATACACAGTACAACTGATTGTAAAAAAAAAACAAAACAAAACAGACAAATACAGTGCAGTACAGGCTCGAATGTATGTATAAAATGAAAAAAAATGTATTTCTAATATTAGTTTATGTCAAGGATCTCTTCTAAAAACCATGATGCCAGAGAACGTGGGAGTCACCACCACCTTTAATGTATAACCGCAATTCCAAATCTGTTGGGACACTGTGACAATAAATCGTTGCATACCAATTCTTGTCTAACAGATAAACCAATATTTTATTCACAATAGAACATATCAAATGTTTAAAGTGAAACATTTTACTACTTGGCAGCAACACATCTCAAACAAGTTGGGACAGGGCAACAAAAGGCTGGAAAACTAAAACAGCTAGATGTACATTTTGCAACTAATTAGATTAATTGGCAACAGATCAATAATATGATAGTATGGTAGATGGTAGAACAGTTTCAGAATAATGTTCTTAAAGACTGAATAACTCACCATCTACAGTACATTATATCAAAAGGTTCTGAAAACCTGGAAAAAAATCAATATTAGATGCCTGTGATCTTTGGGCCCTCAGGCTGCACTGCAATAAACAGGCAAAGCTTTTTTTAAATGGACTGACGCAAAATGGAAAACAGTTGTGCGGTCAAAAAAAATTGAAATTTGAAAAAAAAAATTGGAAAGCATGGATGCCGCGTCCTCTGAACTAAAGAGGAGAGGGGCCATCCAGCTTGTTATCAGCATTCAGCTCAAAAGCTTGCATCACTGAGCACGGAGGTGATAGCGTTTGCAGAATTGGCAACTTGCACATCTGCAAAGGCACCATCAGTGCTGAAAGATATATACAGGTTTTAGAGCAACATATGGTCATTTAGATTATTTATTTTTCAAGAACAGAATTGCATTTATAGCAAAAACCACATACGACTTTAATTACATGGCTTTAAAGTAGAAGAGTCAAGGTGCTGAACTGGCCTGCCTGCAGTCAAGACCTTTCACCAATTTGAAGTATTTGGTGCATCATGAAGCATTTTACATCCCAACTTTTTCTGAATTGTGGTATCCACTTCTTGTTTTCCCCATTTCTTACTACCACTTTTACATAGCATGCTAAAGGCATTCCTGGAGTGATCACTTACAGAAACATTTAAGAAATGAAAAGCAAAACATCAGAATCAGCCTAGAATTTCACAATCAGTGCAAATGAGCTATGTCAGATCTTCTTTTAGGGTTAACCTAGTTTATATGTTAGTGGGTTAGAATATGACTGTTTTTTTAAAAGGAAAATATCAAATGCAGTGTCCAGAGCGTATCACAATATGCTGCTGAAATACAGAGAAAAAAAAAGCCTCCAACAACAAACCACAGCTCTGCCACACAGCTGTGAGAAAATAATGATAAAATCAATGCTCAGAGGTCATTCTACTTAGAGCCAGTAAAAAATGCTTGTGAGCACTGGGAATAGAGAGCAAAACTGCACATTGGAAGGAGGGTTACAATATTTACACAAAGCTAGGTTTATCCTGTTCACAAAAAGCTACCACCAGAGAATGGCATCGTGTACCTGTATTTCATGCATTTTTAAAAACAATAACAACAACTCAAGACTTGCAGCCTACATTTCACATTGTGCATTTTTGACATGCCAACACAGTACATTTCCAGCAGGAAGAGCTCATACCATTTACTTATTTTCAATAGCTCGTTTCCATGACAACATTATCAAAATTCTGTTGCTGGTATCTCTCTGCCTTACTGGAGGTGGGTATGACATACCAGGGACCATTCAATCCATCCAACATTTAAAATTGCAGCATTTATAACACATTATTTTCCACAGAATACAGAATAGTTTTTACAGATACGCACTGTATTCACAAATTCATAGCTACTTTAATAGCTTCTTTTGACTTGTGTGTTTGGAAGCAGAAATGTAACTCTAAAGCAGCTTTAAAGCTATAGCGATTTTCAAAAGGAAAACTGGGTTATCTTAAATTCCACAATAGCGCACAGTAGAAGTGATATAGAGACTTAACTGCTGTGACCATAAATAGACTCAGATGTGTAATATTCTGAACCACTTCAGCAAAAACTTGTTTTCACAAACTTTATTCAGCGAGCTGGCTGATGGATTTCACGCTAGTTTAAGGAAAGCTACAGAGTCAGAGGCATCATATTACAAGTATCAAACTTTGTAGTGTCCTAAGAGAGCTATGTGAAATCCTCAAAGCCGGCAAAACATAAATCATCACAGAAGACATATCAGTTACTGCTCTCTACACTCACATGAAAGTCTCAGTTGATGCTGGGAAAATCAGTGAAGTAAAAATGTCACCACCTGTCTATACTGGTGTGCTTTCTGGCTGCATGCTCAAAGTCTCTCCATGGCTTCGTCTATCCAATCATTTGGATCCATGCTTCGTGACACACAAAGGGAAACTACTGTACCCTAGTTTCCTTGACAGTGACTTATTTTATAAAACCTGCCACATTACATAAGCAAGAATGATGCTAAATCAAAATTTCTGATCAAAGTAACAAAATAAGCGATGCTAAGATCGAATTATGAATGCAGAGGAAACTCTTTACTCCCTTCTGTTGCTGACTTCTGTCAGGTGCTTGTGTTAATTCAGTTAAGTTTGCAGGTGATGTTGTTTCATCATTAGGAAATGTATCACTTAGAATTGCTTGTTATCCATTTCACTTCATCAATTCTAATAAACAACCCCTGCAAAACTACTTTTGGCTTTAGCTTTTTATTTATGTCATTTTGGCATCAGCTGTAGCAGAAACACTTTTTATGATTGAATTTACTGCAACAAAAGAGGCTTGCTGACAGACACCCACAAACCTCAAACCAGCTTTTGGGCTGCATTCACACCGATACAGTAGATCTGTCATGTGATATTTTAGCAGCTATTCTCTCTGCCTTGTGCCATTGCTTTGCTGCTTTACTTGTGTATTTCACGTGAACTCGTACAAGTAAGCCTGGCGTTTTCCACTGCCAAAATATTATAAAATATGTAGTCAATCATGACATCCTGCGTTGTTATCATGGGATGAATTTTTTGCTGTTGCCTGTGCCAACATTGCTTATTCATCTTTAGTGAGTGGTATTTTGGAGTAAGTGATGCTCTGAGGAGATCATTTATTCAGCTGTGAAGTACTTCAGATATACACATTGCACAATTTACCATTCCAGCTTTTGAAGTAAACTCAGATAAGCAGGAGAGCTGAAAGCAAGAAAACATGTGGTTTGCAATCTTTTAAAGGCATCATTCATTACAGTAGGCCAATTTGGAGCCTACCTAAAGTGGCCACTGATAATTATCACAAATGACCCTTTGGTAATTGATTATCTGTTGGCATGCTATTTTTATTAAATAGGAAAGGAATTCCAAATCTATACATCCGTACATCCATACATCCATCAATTCAAGAATGTGGTTGGGCTAGAGACACCCCTTGCCCACTTATGACATGTCAAGTCTGCAGTACTCACAGGTCTCTGGAAAACATAAATATTTTTAGAGTAAAAGATTTAAATGTAAATAACAGCATGGGAAAGGCAGATGGAATACAGCAGTTAATTCCAATGGTTTGTAAATATTTGCTTCAAAGAGTTATTGGGTGACATTTATGTTCACAAAACAGCATCCTGAGGTCGTTTCAGACTATGCCTGAATACAGAAAATATATAGAGAGAAGCTTAAATAACTTCAGATTTAATTTAAAATTTATTATCTACAGTTTAGTTTGGAAACTTCTTGCAGATGTGTCAAGAAGTGGTACCTCCATATATTTGAGCTTGTCTAATAAGATTTCTCCTCTGATGTACAAGACTAAATGAATCAGCCTTTGAAGTGTTACATATATTTAATACCATCCATGAGCAAATATACCTCATATGTTGATCACGACCTGCACACCTAATGCTCCAATTTGAATTCAGATTCACTGGTGAATTTTAATTCATATAACCCATTAGCAGTGAGTGCTCTGACACACATGAACATTTTCTTTCAAGCTTTTTTTTTTTTAAAGGAAAAAGAATAAGTGAAGCCAAGTAGTTAGTCATAGGATTGGAGGAAAAGGATCAAACGCATCCTCCTTTTGACCTAGTTATCAGTCAACTTGGCCTCCCTCCAACTGAATCATTACATTTGTGGCGTGATCCGAACCAAACGCCACTACTGTCCATTACCCACAGGTGTCTTTGAGTCACTTCTGACTTTGCTCAGTCTGGCTGTAATTCCCTTGATATATTATCGGATGGTAATTGGATGGGGAGTAGCCATGACTCAGAGAGGCCTGAACATGAATCAAGTTGGACAGAGCATATCTTTGTACCCTGTGACACCCAAGAGGTCATTGCTTTTGGAGTCCAGAAGCATGGTTTACTTTTTGATGGCTAATGACTGAGCTAAAAAAAAATACAAAAATTGTGTCACACAATTGTGCTGTGATGGCTGAACATGTAGCAGGAAAATGCAGCAGCATAACTGCTTTTTTAGTTCACCCTGACCTCATGCCAGATAAGGGTATAGATAGATGGATAGATACTTTATTGATCCCGCAAGGGAAAATGCACGTTTGTTACTGTAGTTCTACAGCAGTCTGTTAAAAGTTTATACCAAATATTTCTATGAAAATATTACACTTCTTTGTCTATTATCACTTTGGGAAAGAAAAAGGATTTAGTCTATCAAGGCTGTGGTCATTTGTGTGTGAGCTGACATCTTTATCAGACACCGCAAGCCCGATTTATGGCAATTGGAAGAGCTATCGCTTGCTTTTCTGCGTACCAAGGTTTAATAAGGTAATACAAGATATGGCATATGGGACTCCAAACAATAACAAAGGCAATGTCAACAAAACCACCTCACACACAAAAATCCTAAGATCAGCGCTTGTATTTCAGAATAGGATGTGCAGAGTATTGGGTGGCTATGATCACATCTCTAAAGAGGCTTTGGAACTAGAGTGCATTGCATTGTCCCTGCTGCATCCACTTTCCAGCCTTTGGTTATTTAACCAGGTGCATGGACTGGTTCAATTGTGCATTTGTGAGGCTGCCCGCTATGGAGGTTCCCTTAGTCAGCAGCCTGGTTCCTTAGATGTAATATCCTGTTTCTATACTCTGTGCTGCGGGTTATTTGTTATATTTCCCCTGGCGCTTCATATAATATGGTGTTCAAATGGAGTTGTGCCTTTGGAGTAACACACCAATTTACTGTTCACTTTAAATATATAGCAAAATACTGTGTAAAATTAGAGGCCAGTTTGAATAATCAGCATGATGTTGCTGTTATAAATTCATTTCAACTTTGTGAAGCACTTGTGGTGCTTCAGTGAGTTCGACATCACTGCTATAAAGAAATACCACTTGGCACATTTCCATATTTAGTATTCTGCATAATTCCTAATGAACCATGCAAATTAAAATTGAAGAAAGAATACATGCACATACAGTATTTTATTGTACCTCTAGGTCTGTACATTTTTTCTACCACATTGTGCTATATTTTGTGCAGTGTAGTGTAATTCCCTGAAGACACGTATCAAGCCAAGCCTGCATTTGAAATGTGAATTACTTAATGCATGTCATTAGTTTTATATGCACCACACTCTCTGTAATGCTATCAGTAAAATAAAATCAATATCATTAACTTATTTGCATATTCTTAAAATTTAATATGGTTAATCAAGAGCTATGAATCTCAATTTCCACATTTTAACCCACACAGTAACCACGTCAGAGCTATGGGAATAGAAAAAAAATTATGTTTAGAAATGCCATCATTTTGACCCATTTACCCATCAGACTTTATTTGCACAGACAGCAACATTCTCTGCATTTGTGCTTGGAGGAAGAGATTTACCCTGCTCATTGCATAATCGTTTCTTTCTCTTTGCTTGCTATACTTAGCAAGCAACCTGACATGCCTCACCAACAAGGCCCACAGACTCCTCCATCCTCATGCAATGTTTTCCAAGGACTTTTTACTTTCATGTATCAGGACCTGATATTGTTAACACTGGGAAAGTGTGTCTAGCATGCTAATACTGCAGATATTTATTTGTACAGCAGTGTTTCGGTAGTCCTTTTTTCCTTGCTGCCTGCGTTACATTCCAAATCTTGCTGTGTATGTTTTCATTTTTCATTAAAATAATATACTCCACAGTTCTGCTTTAGAGCTTTTAAGTAATTTCTATTGCTTTAAATATCTTTTTGCTATTTTTAAACTTTGATTTTATTCCTGTTTTCTTAATTCTGTGTAGTTCCCTGTACTTCCTACTTACAAAGCTATATACTTCAATACTATATAGGTGGTATTATTATTATTATTATTAATGTCTATAAAATAACAAACGATAAGCTGTAGGTGAATTTTCTTGTCAATCCCCACAAATCAGAGGCTGAATAATAATGTTTGCTCACTCTACATCAAGGGCTAAAAGAATGACAGGCACACCGAATAGCTACAAAGAATAAATACTCTTAGTCTGCATTATTTGCCACAAGATTTTTCTACACCCCGAATATAAAACTGAGCACAACACACTCTTGGAACAGCGTTCAAACACCAAACAGACCTTTTTTCAAAGTCTTGACCAACCACAAGAGCCAAGTACAGTAGCTGTTGCTACAATGTATCGTGAGGAGTTTTACCGAGCTCTGAACTCAGCCTTGGTTTTGATGTCAGCTACACACTTTTAAAGTTATGTGACTACATCTTGCATGGTTGTCTTGCTGTTGTGTGGATAGAATCTGTTCACACACAGAGACAGATATACTGTATGCACACCTGTCAAACTATCATACTGACTTTGTGGTAGCTCCTGCTACGGTACCACACTTTGCCAATATACAGTACTGTGCAAAAGTCTTGAGCCACCCCTCATTTTTTTAAAAAAAATATTTTGCTTGGAAAATGGGAAACAGGTTCAGTGATTTATTGAAACATGCAAGCATACATGGAAATACATTATATAAGGCAAAAAAACAGAGGGTACAATTGTAACAAGTTTGAAATCAATATTTGGTATGACCATTTTTATTCTCCTTCTCCTCTTTCTTGTAATTTCTTTAAGTAGTCTTCAGGGATAGTTCTCCAGGCTTCTTGAATGACATTCAAAGCTATTCTTTGGATGTGGGCTGCCCTTTTTCTTTTTCTCTGTCAGGATGATCCCACGTCTTCAATAATGTTGAGGTCCTGGCTCTAGTGTTGTATTTTTTGTTTTCCTATCCAAGTATGCTTTTACAGCACTGACAGTGTATTTGGGATTTTCATGCTAACAAATGAAGCACTTTCTAGTTGGTATTGTGTGGTGGATCAAAATCTGACTCTACTTTTCTGCATGCATGATTCCATCATCATCCCTAACACCACTGGCTGAAATGCAGGACCAAACCTTGAGACAGACACTCACCGTTGCACCTCTCTCCTGTCACATTACCAAATGACAAAATGGATCCACAGACGGACACACAGTATAAAACCTGCTGTAGTATTTACAGAGGCCATAGTGAGAGAAGTTTATCTTTATTTCCTCTTTTTAGTCACAGTTTGGTAAGGTTTAGGCTGCAAAACCACTTGGTTAATTTTAAGAAAATTAACCAAAATACAACCTTTCAACAACGTCATAGCTTGTCTGAAAGAGAGCCTTGAAAACAAACTTTTCGCTGTGACATAAAAACAAAGACAGACGCTCAGTGTGAAAACAATACCAACCCCATTGTCAATTCTGGTAATAATGCCAGTTACACTATTGCAGCTGGTACAAACAAGCAAAGCACAGTAAGGCAGAGAAAAGCAAACAAATAAAATGTCAAGTCCAAATTGATGACCAGGAAAGGCGAAGGAACAAGCCTCACTGCAGACTGGGTGTCAAATATAAAAGTATTGTGCTGAATTTTAACAGATGTCATTTTTTTGTACGCTTTAATTTGGAAAATGCTTCTCTGGTGCCAGCAAATGGAGCTCTGCTACATTAAACCCCCTCACAAGACAAAGTGATGTGAGGTATTGTGCTGGCTTTGTTCTTTCAAGCAGGCAGGTTTTGCCAGGTATGAATACAGCAACAATGCCAACCACACACATGCACACACACGCACACAACTCATTTTGAAGGTATGCACGTCCTTAACTGGATTACAGGGCTTGTAAATACTGTAAGATGACTGCTGATGAAATATACTGTATATTTGTAAGCACTGTATATAAGTAAGTGTCCATGACACATTAAGAAAATGGAATCATAGAAGTCTTTTTCCTGCATAAAATAGTGACACTTACTATTACAAATCCTGCTGACCCTGAATTCTAGACTTCACCATGTTGCTATGGTTTGGAGCACCCAACAATGAACATTTCATGCTCATGGAATGATGACCATGAGTCTACTGCTGATTTCCTGTTCCCACTAGGTGGCGTCATGAGTGTGACCCAATTTTGGTACATAGATGTGTCCAGACTCGCACTCTCATCAAACATGCGAAGTTTGGGACAGATTGTATATTTGAGATGTGACAATTAGGTGTCCTGTGGTGAATGATCAAAATTTGGTGTGTCGCCACAAGCATACCCTTTGACGAAAACTGAAAGCTTTGCTGTCTAACGTACTCAAGGTTTTTATATTCAACTCAGCAAATATGTTGAGCTGATGAAATCTGTAGCAGTTAAAGTATTAGGGCTAAAAATGGAAATAAATACTCCACTGAAAAAAAGCCTATACACTAAACCACTAAAATACGTAAATTTTCACCACACCTGAGACGTGCAAAATCTCTTGAGTTTTTGAGCATATTGAGGCTTCAAAAAGGCAATTCATTTGTAGAAAAAAAGAGAAATGGCACAGATACAAGAGGGCCTTCGCACTGTTAGTTCTAGGGTCTCATATGAGGAAATCTGTATACACAGATTTACTGGTACGTAGGACCGGCTCTTTATTCTCTCGAGGACATTTGATAGTGGATGGGAGTTTGTCCATTGTGTTCTGTGGACTTAGAAAAGGCATTGGATCAGGTCCCTCGGGTGTTGTGTGGTTTGCGCTTTGGTAGTATGCCCTATCGGACCCATTGTTATGGGCCATTCAGGCAACTGTAAAGAGAGCTTGGTTTGCATTGTCAGCAGTAAGTTATGCTAAATTTCCATTAGTACCTACTCAGCACGGGTCGCCTCGACTTGGCACGGTCTTGTTTTGTTTCCGCTGCAACTGAGTGCCATCTCAATATGTGTGGAGACACATGGCAGTAGTCTTGTGACGTGACTTACGTATATGTAACTCAAAACACAACACAACAATGGATGAGATAGAGGCAAGCTAACATAGCTAATGCCCATTTATTATCGTCATCATGCATAAGGCCTCTGTACAATGTTTTAATGGATGAAAGTTATCATTGTTAAGTATTAAAACATGTATGCTGTGTGCATGTTCAGATGGCTCTCTTGTTGCAAACCTACTGGTGCTACAGGTGTTAGAGGTTCCAGGTCTTGCGGGTCGTCTGTTTGGCTGGTGATAGGCCGCCCATTAATGATGTTCTCCACCTCGCATAAAAGGGTTTGTAGACTATCATCCGTGAGTGTCTGCTCCTTCAGCACCGCGCTCAGGAGCTCAAAAAAAGTCAAGATGGCGGCGCGCACAGACGCAGCGGCTCACGGCTCCTCCACTCGGTGCTCTCTTTTGTACTTTTTTTATTTCTTATTGGTTAGTTTTATCTCGGCAAACTACGGCTACACACACCAGGATCTTGTGGACATCGGCTACCGGCACAAGTTATCAGTATCAAGTGATTTTCACTACACT
>VUQK01023059.1:0-10802 GCA_015106715.1 Bujurquina vittata | reverse complement strand
AAGGTAAAGACTCTACAATATTTACAGAGAAAACCCAACAGTCAAAACTGTCATGGTCCTGGGCCGCTGGCCCAGTGTACATTCGTTGTTTTTGTTATGCCTTAGGATTTTGGTTTCTTAGTTTTGGTGTTTCCTGTTTTCCTTTTGTCTTGTAATCTGTTCCAGTGTTTATGTCCATGTGTTCCCTGTGTGTTGTATTTGAAGTTCTGTTGTGATTTGCCTATGCGTCCTGTTTTGTCACTTCCTGTTTTATTTTGATGAGCTTGGGTTTCGTGTGCTTTGTTTCTAGTTTTGCTTCCTGTGTTTCATTAGTGTGATTTGGTCCTCCTGTTCTCCCCAGCTGATTCCTGTCTCCCCTCGTCACTCCTAGTGTATTTATTGTCTGAGTTTCCTCTGTTCCCTGTTGTGTCCTCCATCATAGTTATGTGAGTTATGTTCTTGTTTCAGCCACCTTCTTAGTTTTGTGTTTTGGATTCAGTTGTCAATAAATGGTGCTATTAAGTTCAGTCAGTCTACAGAGTTCTGCGTTTGGGTCCGCTCTGCTCACCACACCGCTCGCATATGACATTGACTTTGATGTTTCCACATCCGATCTTTACTCTCAGTGCAGTTTGGTTGGAATTTTCCCTTGGTTTACCCTACACAATTTTGCTACCATCAGATCCATGTAGGTTGAGGTCACTGTGATTTGAAAAAAAAACATCTTAAAAGCTGCTATATTTCTGTGGATGTTGTTTTGAAAATGTAATTCTAGCTGTCTTATTCTTTGAGTTTATTTTGTCTATGAACTGACTTGACTCTGATAATTCTTGTTGAATTCTGAAGCCAACACTTGATGCTGTTAACTGTTTAACCCATGTTTTAAATATTTAATATTATTTTTCACGATATAAATGTGAAATGTTGGCCTTCTGTATACAAACAAATGATGCATGAACTTTTTTTCTCTGAGCTAATTTCACTTGCATTTACCATGTTGCAGTTTACTATGACTAACTTCTTCCAAAGTAATTTATAGTGGCTGCATAAAGTCAGCTACGCTCAAACTCACACAAGAGCCCCTAGCAGAGTAGTTTTTCACATTAACAGTGGACACGATCCATTAAGTCTGACAATCAGAACTGTCTGAATACTTAAAGCATAAAGCAGAAGCTAGCCTTGAGGAAATTCTGCCACAAAGTTTAAAAACTTTGGTCCAGTAAGGCACGTTAGCATGTTACTGTGAAAACAGTGGGAAAAGATCTATTTTCACAGAAACTGTAATGTTTACCTTAACCTAAGTAAATGCATGGCCTAAACCTAACCAAACTGCAGCTGAAAATCAATAATGATAATAAAAAAATAAAAAATAAAAATCTAAAGATAGCCGTTACTTCAACATGTGCTCACAAAAAGAATATGCACTCCAGGCAGCTAGGTGAAAGTCTGAGCCAATTTTAACTCGGAGGCTTACAGACAAAGTCTTTCTGCCAAACTATTTGCAATTGTTTTCATTTCAGTATATATGTCCAGCTTTTCTCAAGTAACAAGCAGTGAAGATGTTTCTTTTTCAGTATTTGTTGAGACATATTTTTTGAACAAATACTTTCTTTGGCAACCAGGAAGCAACTCTCAACTTGATTTTGTATTTTCTCCTGGCCTCTGAAGGGACCTCTGTGCATTCTGGATGGAAGAATAAAAAGCTCTCCAGTGGCTACTACTAACAGGTGGCCTTGACTGAATCACAGTCCCTTAAGGCTCACCATGATGAATGAGTCGTGACTTCAGCATGTATTACAGCTCTGCTGCTTCAAACAGGAAGGAATCAGGCAGGAAAGAATCTGTATACAATATGTTTGCATTGTCCATCCAGATACCTAGGACTTGTTTGTCTGCCACGTGTGTGCATGTAGTTTGTATTCTTCTGTTTTCTGGTGTTCAACTTGATCGCAGCTAAAGAACAATTCAAAAATTAGAGACCGACATTTAGCTGCAAAGTTTGCTTCACAAACTCGAGTCTATGGTGATGCTGATGTCGCCTTTAAA
Source organism: Bujurquina vittata (assembly GCA_015106715.1). Classification (NCBI taxonomy): domain Eukaryota; kingdom Metazoa; phylum Chordata; class Actinopteri; order Cichliformes; family Cichlidae; genus Bujurquina; species Bujurquina vittata. The sequence goes on along the minus strand of VUQK01023059.1, from coordinate 8,777 downwards.
TTCTAAATCGCCCCTAAACACCAACCACATTAATAAAACGTGAGTGTGTTTTTCATACTGGTGACCTTTTTAAACACGGACGTGGTGTCATGAGTTGAGCTGTAACACAGAGATTATTTTCTTTTTTTCTCACTTTTATCCACTTCACAGTCACCGTTGCACTCTTCTGTTTTTCCCACTTAACACACATGACCCACGGCAGAATACAACAACTTCACACCCTTTTTGCTTCACTCTGGAGGATGCTGACAATCACTCAAGGAAGACAGAATGTGGGGTTGCAATGGCATCACACACCGATGAGCGACTGCTTTTGAATCCCTCTTAAATGAAAACTGTAATTCCAAAAAGTTGTATAATACACTTAATTAATTTTGAAGCTGCCTTAGAAACTGGTTGAGTTTTCACCTCACAAAGCCTTTAAATGTGGGAAAGCCCAACAAAGAATCTCACTGATAACAAACCTGATAAAACAGCAGGAAATAAAACGATGAAAGGCAATTTGTTGATGAGTGAGCTTTTAAACCCGCTAGTAGGCTGGATTGATTGCTAGATAGTTACTGTGCGCAGTGTAATTATCTATTTACAGCCAACACTAGGGGAAGGCCACGCCAAATGCTGCACCACTTCCAGCTGTTCTTTATCGCCCTTTTCCAAACCATCAAGATACTTGACTGCCTCATTACAGGTGGACAAAAAACATTCTTCAAATGTGCTGCCCGTCAGCACCAGGTTCTCTCCTTTTAAGAATATTTTTTAGACTTCTGAGGAGCCCGCGTTGTTGCATCTTTAACCCTGTTTTCACCTGTGCCTCGTTGCAGAAAGTGAAGTTCCTTTTTTAATTGAGGCAGTGCTATTTTTTTAAGGTAGTGTTGTTTCAAACAGTGCATCTGAACAGAGGTTATACATCGCTCTGTATTATATAATTACTTTTACTTTATTCTGCAGCAACTCATTGAAATCTAAAAACGGGGTCTTAAATCTTTGTTATGTAAGGAATTCCTGTGGCACTAATACCTTTTTGTTTACATTATTACTTTCAAACAATGCCGTGTTAATTGGAGGAACATTATATAAGACCTGCTGACTCATAATTTCCCATATTTCTCATCAAGGCCTGAATATAAGAGGGATTATGTACAAGACAGTGCTCCGGTTTGGGGTGAGTCATTGTCATAGCTCAGTATCAGCTTCCACGCAGTTTGACATGTCTGGATGTTCATTAGGGGGTTCTCCCCTTTTACCGGAAGTCTTCAGAAGTTCTTTTTTTATGGCAGATCTGAGAGCATTATTCAGGTACCAGTAAGACCACTGTATCTGTAAGTGGGGAGGAGAGAGGTTGCATAAATTATTACAGTATTTTGACAAGGCATGGTTTCAAGTGAAGGAGAAGTTGGCCATTTTCATAAAGTGCTGCAACTAATTAATAAAATAGTTAATAAACTGAGAAATTATTTATGAGCTTTAAAACATTTAAATATTTTTTTATTTACTGTGGATATATGCAGCAATTTGCAAGTTCCCATTTCTCAGTGAGGAGGATATTCTGCTTTTCTGTCTTTTGTTACCCTGTGAACTGAATATGTTTGGGTTTTGGACTTAAATCTGAAGGTATCCGCTTTGGCTCAGGGAAAATGTAATCGGTATTTTTTTTTATTTATGACAGTTTGTAACAAGAAAATAATGTAATAAAAAAGCAAAACTTAATAAAAGAAGTAGTCCCTAGCTGCAGATTTATCTGCACCACAAATCTGCTTATGCTGATATTTGTCTGATATAACTCTTCCCAAACTTCTAGTTTCTATTCATCTCCACTGTTTCCCCAGCTGTGCATCTTCCTGTAGGAGAAGTGAATTATTTTGAGGAACAAAGCCACAGGGACAGCCCTGCCTGGACAAGCTCCCCTTCCGCAAAGCATCAAGGTGTCCTCTCCACACCATTACCTTGGTCGACATTCGGCAGTGACTAAGTGGAACTTTGAGTGAAAGTGGCATTTTATTAGCAGGGGAATCTTAGGGGTCCTTGTCCAAATGAACTGATTAAAGGTGTTTATTCTGCTGCTCCTGTTGCTGGACTTATGTTCCTATAACTCTGAAGCATTGTCTGCAGCTCAAAGAGGTTGCCTCAGTTTAGGCAGACTCACAATAAAGTCCAACCTAATAATACTGCGATGATACACCACACATTTGATTGCACTGTTGGACACTTGCAATGAGACTTACTGACTGTTGTTCTTGGAGAGGATGAGTCCCTGTTGTAGGATAACTGCAGCCTCATTCAAAAAGGAAACACTGCTCTGACTTTTCCGAGATGGTCAGCTGTAACTGTTGTCCCTATTTACTCTCCTCCCCAGTATTGAGTAAGTGTATGAACACATTGTAAGTCTGTGCAGCTGCAAGAGCTACTGTATCAGGAGAAAAAAAAAAGGGCAGTCTTTCCAAAGGATTACTTTGGTGACCCAGACATTAGTGCAGTGGTGATCCATGCAGAGAAGGGGTGGGCGATGCTGTGTACTTTGGGCCACCAGACACTGACATTGTCCTTGCTGTCGCAACTGTATTTACTCCATCTTTCATGTGGGATGCTCACGTCTGCAACAGTAATGCTGTTGTGCATATTCCAGCGTTAGAGGCTGACGTTCAGCCTGATAGCTTTAGCTCTCATCACTGGCCTGGCTGATCTGCCAAACTGCTGAGTTGTTTATTCAGGTGTGTCAAAGACCCAGTGTGACATCATCACATTCACCTATGTGTGAATTAAATCATCCCTGGGAGGGTTGAATTCGGCAAGGGTCCATTATAAATGTGCTATGGCCAGTTGATGAGTGCAGGCAGGTGTGATTTTGGAAATGTGAAAAGGCGCATCTCATTAGTTGCAAGTTGAAAGGTGAACTACTCTGTTTTTTATTTATTTTTATTTTTTTCTGAATCGTTCCGTCAAGCATTCGTGTGCGTAAAACTTGCCATGTGTGGGAGTAAGCAATGACTCTTTTCAGACCCACACAGTATGACCATAAATAGTCTTACTTACGTAAAAAAAAATAAAAAATAAATAAATCAAACACTGTATTTTAGGTGAAGGTATACAGTAGGCTACTACTAGGCTTCCAGCACAACAACAACCAAATCCTTTCCACAAGCTCACCAGAGGAGTGCACAGCATGCGTGCTCCCTGGTGTTATTAATGAAAGTTTAATTCATTACCCTTATTCCATAAGCAGAAAGATGAGTAACATTAGATGACTAACCCCCGGAGAAGCAAATAAGGACTCCATGTCGGAAAGCACACCTGAAGGATGAGTAATTGGTGAACCCGATTTTTGTGAGTGCAACGCTGTTATGAATTGGGAATATTTCCACCTATAACATCACGTGGATCACAACAGTGATCAGTTCGGTATGGGGTGGGGATGTCAGTGCTGTCAATACAGGGACAGAGCAGGCATAGGCCTACAATAAGAGAAGCATGTGCTTTTATTTATTTATTTATTTATTATTATTATTTCCCTCTTTTATTTTTAAATGCAACACGTCAATACATAAAGCCCGAAGCCATGGCTCTCCAGCAGCCGATCAGAGATCAGATAAATACGTTAAGCCTGGCATCATGGACCACACATGGATGCAGATTTTGTGATGCTAAATAGCCTGGGGTTGACTATAAAGCGACCGGCGACGGATAGAGTAAAAGTTACACACGTTAATATCGTATTAAATGTCCAACACGCGGATTCCCAAATACTACTTGCATCCATATCAGCCACAAGGGCTACATGCGTCTACACAAGGCGCAAATGTGGTGGGCAATGCAGCCATTCACAGACCCTGAGATGGCATTCATTTTCAATTTGCAGCTACAGGATTTCAGCGTTACAGTCAGATTCTACATCCAGTGTTGGGAGCATATGCGCTAATTATCTCTCAGTGTTCTGACATCCCCTAAACAAGGAGGTCTCAATCGCAAAAGAAGCGCCAAAAAATATAAAAACTCGTCTATTGAACAAATAAGTATAGAGAAAATAACGCCCATCTTACCTGTGCCGTGAGCCAAATCAATGCCCGGTTCGGTGAGTATGTTCGGGTCACTTTGAGATCTGCCTCGTTGCAGACATCCGTCTAGTCCATCCGATGTAGCCATGGGGAGGCAGCGCAGGAATCCTAAATAAAATATTAAAAACCCAACCGGAGGCAGGCAAGGTCAAGAGGAAAGCAGCGAGCGAGGGTAGATATAATTCGCTCTGACAACAGCCGCTTTGAGCATCTAACAGGGAGCCATGGCTGAGCCGAAATTCCGTGTGTGTTTGTGTATGTGTGTGTGTGTGTGTGTGTGTGTGTGTGTGTGTGTGTGTGCGCGCGCGCGCGTGTGTCTGGGCTGTGCGCGCGATGATGTGTGGCTGAGGGAGGGGTGATTTGCCCCGATGATGCCAACGGGTTGATGATGCCCATCCCTGTCCAGCAACACGACCAAATATTCAACAGAGCAGCATGCTCTACACACCGATAACCCAAATTTACGGGCCTTATTAATTATTTACGTTGCCATTTTATGTTTTTTTTATGGCAATACAGCAGTAGTCCCTCGCATCGTTCATTTAGGGTCCATAAGGTTTAATATATTTGATAGCAGCTTTGGTAACGCTGTAAAATGAAAGATTAAGCTGAGCAAGCATTTGATGGGCAAAATAAATGGAGAATTTTCACCCCTGTATTTGGTTGATTGGTTACAATGCCCAAATTGACAAATGGCATGTTGATTATTTGCATTTGCTGAGTTCTGTATCTATCAATATATTTATTTATCTTCATGGGGGATCTATATAATTTAAGTAGTATACATAAAATATAATTAGTAATACCGCTTCCTTACTGCTTTCACATAAAACCAATTCAGAATCGGTTGAAAATAAAACAGAAACTCATTCCATGCTAATGCAATACTCGTAAAAAATAAACAAATAAAATATTTTTCTTGAAACAAAGCAGTTTCGTATCAGTGCCAAGAATGACCATATGGAAGCAGCTCATTGGCTGGTTTTATGCATGACGCGTTAACGCGGAAGTGAACAACCGCCCCCAGAGAAATGGCAGCTCACAGGTGCAGCTACTGTTCTTGGCTGTTTATTCTTTTAAGTTTGTTGGTGTTTGTGGTCGCAGACTGTCATGAAACGACGGCAGTTAACGACCACCACGTAGGAGTTGGCGATAATACACAAACAGCGACCGAAACAACGGAACAAACGCCTTACCAGCCCACGGTGGAGGAGCGACAGTGGGAAGCAACCGAGGTTAAAGTGGCTCCAGATGATGTTGCGGCCGACACTCAGGGCACTTCTGCCCCTGAAACCATGGTTCCTTCATCGGTACCACAGCCCAAAGATGACTTCCAAGAAGAGCTGGTTATCAGACCGCTGCACTCTGGAGATATTTATGCCAGCTTCCAGTTCCGCACCCTGTGGGACACTGACTTCATGAGAGAAAACAAAGGTAAGCTAACTGCTAGCAGGGAAACAGCATGCTGTTAGGATCGAATAAGAAAATGTACATATGTAAATATTTTCATATGGTTATAGAAGTAAGTTATGATTATATATTAGTCCACCTGGAAGTGACAGAAAAGTTCTAAAATGTGCGAAATGATAAACATTCAAATGCATCGAATAGAAGGTTCATAATTGTCTTCTGGATGCTGTCATAATCTGTCAAATTGAAAATTTATAACAATTACCACATGGTATGGCATGCTTTTCCTACGGTTGTTTTCTTTTGTGAATTACCACATTTCTATTGATCATCAATGTCCACTACATTGTTTAGAAACTGTCTGTTCTTGTTTAGTTTGTTCCAAGAATACTTTCTGTACTGTCATGATAGACACCATAATATTTCGTCAAGCTATAAATTTGTTTCTGTCTGTAAATTATATATATTTTTTCTTTCTAACCCTAAATTGTGGTGTTACATTTCTCAGTATCCCACTACCGGCTCTTTCCCAAGTCCCTGGGTCAGGTCATCTCCAAGTTCTCAGTGCGAGAGCTGCACATCTCTTTCACGCAGGGCTACTGGAGGACCATGCAGTGGGGACAGCCCTTTATATCGTCTCCTCCTGGGGCTGAGCTCTGGGTTTGGTTCCAGGATTCAGTGACAGAGTGAGTACTGCAGAGGTGAAATTAATGTGTGGATTAATAAAGGCAAAATGTACAGAGAGTACTTTTCTGTTCTTATTGAGCACTCAAAGAACTTACTTACTACAAGCCTCATTTACACATTCACACATTTTTTATTTATTTTTAAAATTTTGTTATTTTTTTTATGCCTTTAGCACTTTTAACCAAACATTCACACTCTCACTACAATGGATCTATCAAGGGTAACTTGAGGTTCAGTGTCTGGCCCAAGGATATTTTGACATGCAGACTAGAGGAGCCAGGGATCGAACCACTGACCAACCAATAGCTTTTTTTTTTAACCATACAAGAAATGTAATCTTTTGGACTACTATAATGACATTTTCAGGTTATGCCAAACTGGTAGACAAAAGAAAAAACTATTAAGTGATGAATATCTGCTTAGCCTCAACAGTATCACTGTCATAAAACATATAAACTGTGGATACCTAAAACGTCTAATTGAAGATAAGGAATCTCAGCCTATTTATAACAGAAAAAAGCTGAGACAAATTTATAAAGTTTATGGACTGATTCTTATATAGTGCATTTCTTCTCTACTTGACCACTCAAAACGCTTTAGTCACCCATTCACACACACACGTTCATACAAGCACTTTTTATTTTACACTGTTTCTATCTAACATTTGTGCACACATTCACACTTCTGATGTCCAACTTGGGGTTCAGTATCTTGCCCAAGGATACTTTGGCATGGAGGCTGGAGCAGCCAGGGACCAAACCACCAACTTTCTGATTAGTAGATGACCTGCGCTTCCTTCTGAGCCACAGCCACTCTTCCTGCTCAGGATGGAGAGCAGATTTATTTTGCTTGTATTATCAACATCAATTTTCCATAATTGGGAAAATTCCAGGTGGAAAACTGTTGAAAGAGGCTACAGCCATGAGAGAATACCGTTTCCATGAAAAGGTGTACATGGTCTGCAACACTGCTTAGATAGGTGGTTTATGTCAAATTAATGTCCACATAGATGGCAGGACCCAAAGTTTCCCAGTAGAACATTGCCCAAAGCATCATGTTCCCTCCACCAGCTTGCCTTCTTCTCATAGTGCATCCTGGTGCCAGGTGTTCCCCAGGTAAGCAACTCGCATGCACCCAACGATCCATGTGAGGCAAAAGAAAGCGTGACTCAGCAGTGTCCTAGCTCAGATCATGCTCAAGTTATGGCCAACATTAAAATTACGCTCAAGTGAGTTCAATTGTTTGGCATGCAGGGTCAAGGTCAAATCAGTACTGGCAATCATTTTATTCTCCACAACACTGATGCACTGTGTATTCTGACACCTTTCTATCAGAACCCGCATTAAAAATTTCAGTTGTTTGATTGGACAACATGGGCCCTCCTTTGCTCCTCAGTTGAGTCGAGTCCCTTCAAGCTGTGCTCACTGATAGACTTATGAGACTGATGGCAACATGTTGTTGATCTGTCTGCATTTATAAATTAGACAGCAATTATTTCCAAACCTTCTATAATCTGTCTGAGAGTGATGGCAGTCAGACTACAATATCACAATACTGTGCTGTATTGACCCCCAGCCCTAGAAAACGCTCAGAAATTCTACTTCCCCAACTTTTGAGAACATTTTATTTTGATGTTGTTGCTGCCTAACACCCCTTTGCTAATAATTCCTGCATTTCCGCATACCATTTTTTTCTGCCATTTCTAGTGTGGATGCTACATGGAAGGAGCTGACTAATGTTTTATCAGGCATCTTCTGTGCATCACTGAACTTCATTGATTCCACCAACACTGTTCAGCCCAGTGCCTCCTTCAAACCGCTGGGAATAGGCAACGGTACAGTGAGTCTCCTTTTTGAATTTAGCAAAGTGTCTCTTTTGCTAAACCTGTGCAAAAGCTATTTGGGTGATCAGCCACCATTAAACTGTCTAATATCATGTTATTATTCTTCAGAAAACTGGAGATCAGTCTGTCATTTTTACCTCAGACAATAGAGTTTCCAGCACTGTAGTCCCTTGAAAGTTTTCCTCAAATCTTTTTTTAATCTTTTGGATGAGCTCTAAAAGTGCTCTGAGGAATTCTTGGAGGTTGTCAACCTCTGGGAAAATTCTCTTTTGCTCCAAATCTCCATTTATTATTTCATTCACTGTGGAGTCTGAGAGATTTAGTGTAGTAAACCACTTTCTCATCTAACCTGGAGGTTTGGGTTTTTTTTGGTTTTGGTTTGCTAGTGCTCTTAGACAACTTCATGCCACTGAAAATGATCTACTTTATTGACAATTTGATAGTCAGACTTGGTACAGGGTTTCCGCGGGGTAGTAAAAGGTAGTAAATTAAATAAGCTCAAATTAAGGCTAGTAAAAGGTAGCAAGAGAATTGACTTGATAGTAAAGAATTTGACTTGGTAGTAAATTTTGTGATTTTTACAGTAAAAAAAACTTGTTTCTACTCTGATTTTAGGTTTTTATGTCATAAGTACAATGTGTTATTACAGTATTTCAAAATGAAAGAATCAGCATACAGTCGCACACATAAGGTGGTGCTGAAAAAATTATACCAAACAAGGCAAGGTAAACAAAACAAAACAAAAGTAGTCAAAAATGGCCAAATATACCCCAGACCCCAGAGGGTTA
>VUQK01023057.1:63635-81750 GCA_015106715.1 Bujurquina vittata | reverse complement strand
CTGGCACTGATGCTGCCCCCCCCCCCAGCAGACAAAAGCAGAGTAGATGTACTTGCTATCACAGACTGCTGCACACATTAAATGATCTGAGCTTCCTTAGAAAGTAGAGTCTGCTCATCACCTGCCTATATACAGCATCACTGTTGGTCCTCCAGTCCAGTCTGTCATTCAGGTGGACGCCCAGGTACCTGTAGCTGTCCACCGTTTCCACGTCCTCTCCTGTTAATGGGCTCATTTGCAGTTTTATTCCTCCAGAAGTCAACCACCATCTCTTTAGTCTTGCTGACATTGAGAAGGAGGTGATTTCTGCTGGACCACTCCAGAAAGCCCCTCACCAGCTCTCTGTACTCTGACTCCTGTCCACACTTAATACACCAACCACTGCAGTGTCATCAGAGAACTTCTGCAGGTGGCATATTTCACTGTTGTCCTGGAAATCTGAGGTGTACAAGGTAAACAGGAATGGAGATAGAACTGTCCTCTGTGGTGCCCCAGTATTACTGACCACCACATCAGACAGGGTTCCCCCCAGCCATACAAACTTGAGGCCTCTCTGATTGATAGTCATCGATCCAGGAGACAGCAGAAGTGGTGACACCATCCTGAGCAGCTTCTCACTCAGCAATGGTGGTTGGATGGTATTAAAGGCACTAGAAAAATCAAGTATTTTGTCAGCATTTTCTTTAGACCAGAAAAAAATGTGCTTTTGTTTTTTCATTTCCATGAAGCTAAATAAAATGTCCTCAGTGCAAAAACAAAACAACAAAGCACTTCAGTGCACAGCTTTCAGATGAGAATAGTTCCAGAGGGCAACGCCTGCAGCTGAAGAATCAAGTCAGTGTTAAAGTGCCCAAAACTGCAGTCTTACTGACTGGCTCCAAAAGTGAGTCAGTTCCAACAGACTCCTGTGTTCAGCTTTACAGTGCAGTCAGTGTGGCCGGTGGCGGCTTGAGGTTTAAACAAAAAGTGTGAGGCTGGAATAAAATTCATCCTGCAACTCTGGTCTTTATAATAAGAGCAAGAGAGTTCACAAACACCACACCAGCCCTCTGATAGCAGCTGGCTTCCCTTCATACTCTACCTGCCACAGGTGAGTATTTGGAATAACCCACGTATGGGTTAGCAAACCAAATGAAAAACGAAATCCACACACAACAATGCCAAAGCTAAATATAGCACAAGAAATATTTGCATACATATAATTTCCTAGAAATAATTCAATATTTCTGTTATACCAATGGTTTCTCCTGATATCTATCTATATATCTATATAATATACACACACCTCCTTTGCTGACTCGACCAACTAGCAGCCCTGATAGTTAATCATAATCAGCAGTCACGTCCTCTATGATCTGGTGCACTTGGTGTAATGGCTGGTAATACAGGAATAGGTCCCAGAGATCTGTTACTTTTAAGGGCTGGAGTAACCAATGAGAACCACTGAAGAGATGGAACACCAGTTTAATAGGATATTTTATTTAGCAGGAGCAAACCAAAAGCTCAAGCAAAAAGTAAAACTCCCGTAATAAAATTACCTGAATTTATTCAAACTAATCTAAACTCTGTTAATGCTGATTTCTGATACTGAACTTAAGATGAATTTAACCCTCTCCGGGCTCTGCCTGATAAAGTCCAAATGGGGGAGCAGAGACTCCAAACCAAGTCCTTCAACTCCTTTGGAACTTTGATCCAACAGCAAAGTGTAAAGTGTAGTCCTTTGAGCAGACTGGTTATAGCCAGGTTGTATGTAAGGACAAAATCCCTTCTCCTAATTCCTCCTGTTCTCCCACCTCTGTCTTGGATCAGGTGGTGGAGAAGGCGTACCCAGCAGAGCCGGTTGGTGTGGTCTGCAGAGTACAAGGAGTATCCCAGGTGGTGGAGTACAGCGAGATCCAGCCACAGACGGCTGAACTGCGAGGACCTGGAGGAGAGCTGGTCTACAGTGCTGGAAACATCTGCAATCACTTCTTTACCAGGAGCTTCCTGCAGGATGTGGCCGAGTAAGGGGCGCAGCATTAGACACAGATGACAGTTTTGGGGGTTTTTTTTAGTACACAAATGACGAGCAAATTTGAGCTTTCTATACCTGGCCATTTTCAGAGGAATGTATTTTGTTTGCTTTTGTTTGTTTAGCCAGTGTTAACACTGACCGATGAATCGTTCAAGCATAAAAAGGCACCTAACTCAAGGGATGAGCTGACAACTTGGAAAAGAACCCATTTTAAATTGTATTTTTAGGCATTTTGTTTCCAGCAGCTTGTCTCAAAAACAAATCATTTGTTTCCATTTCTTTAGTTGAATGTCAAGAAAAGAAATATTAGCTGAAAACTTGACATGGCGTGCAGTGTGTCCTCATAAAATCTGAGGAAACTGGATAAGTGGAGAAAAAAAAAATGCCAGGCACAGAATGACAGCAGATGAGCAGTTTCTCAAAGTCATATCCAAAAACAGGAAATGGGCCCGCCACTATTGAGTTGATACTTTTTAGAATTTTATTTATTTATTTATTTATTTACAAATTTGTAAACGACTGTTGAAGCGTTGTTGGATCCTTTTGACAGACTGGAACAAAAGGCAGCCAGCATCCAAGAAGCCTGCAAAACGTTTGGTGAGGACTGCTTAAAGAAATGACAGGGAGCAGAGTTCAGGCTGTGTTGAGAATAAAGGCGGCCAAAACCGATAGTGACTTTCAAGCTCGTTTTTGCCTTTATATTGTGTATTTCCATGTACAGTATAAGGAATCCAAACTGTCCTGTAAAATGGTGTTTTAAGGTTTGTAGCTGTGCTCTAACGCCAGCAACATTACAACTTGGTTAAACTGAATGATTCTGGTTTATATTTGTGGTCCCCACAGGAGGATGCTTATAGATTTTGGACATATCCTGTAGCCCCATAATCAAAGTTTGCAGGGTTGCAGCGTAACTCATTGCTCCTAGAGTATAAGGCCTTTATGCAGCCTTCCTTTTTTATCATCTCCCATCTTGTTTGGTGCAGCTAATGTTTTTCATCTTACAGGAAATACAAGGACCAACTGAAGCAACATGTTGCCATAAAGAAAGTGCCCTTTGTGGACACAGAAGGTACTCAAATCAAACCAACCAAATCCAATGGCATAAAGATGGAGAAATTTGTGTTTGATGTCTTCCCATTCTCAAGGTATTGATCACATTATCTTCGTATGCACTGACACGCGTTGTTTTACTGTAGTGTATTTGCTCTAATGAACACTTTTACTGCCCTGTGTTTGGAAGGGACTTTGTTGTGTTTGAGGTTGTGAGAGAGGATGAGTTTTCCCCCCTGAAAAATGCAGACGCCGCAGCCACGGACAGCCCGACCACAGCCAGAAACTCCTTGCTGGCTCAACACTGCCGCTGGGCCACAGCTGCTGGAGCCACACTGCTGGATAAACATGGGAATCCCCTTTCTCTTACGAGGTCAGAGATTTTCCTGTGTACTGCACATGCTATGCTCTAGTTGTTACTTTAAAGGAATAGTCCACCATTATTGGAATCACAATTACTGTTATTTTTTTTCTAAATCTAAGAATAAAAGTCCTTTTAATTACCAGCTTTCTAATCAAGAGGGAGATGAGGAAATGAATTTACATGTCTGCTGTGTGTACTGTGGCACATCTAACAGCTAAACATCTGGTTTGACCACACAAAATGATAACGATTACTAAATATCCTATTTACACTGACTGTGTATTACACAGGGAGCGGGAACATGGGGCTGATGCCAGACACATTTGGGAATTCTCTGCTAGTAACGACAAGAGGACTGTTGAGTCTGTTTCAAGAGCAGTTAAGATGTCATTTGAAAAATCACGTTGGCATAATCTGGTAGCTGTATAATGAATGCACTGTTTGCATAAAAGGAAACAACCAAAAAAATTGTGCCATGGCACAATGGACACAAAATGTGTTTTTGGATTATTTTTAAACTGATAAAACTTATAAAAAATATGGCCAACATTTTTTTTTACTCCATCTATCCATCTAAACAGCTTATTTAACTTATGCTTTCAGGCGCACTTGAGCCTAATCCAGCTGTCATAGGGCAGGGCAGCTGGGTACGCCCTGAAGAGCAACTCATATAACATCTGCTTTCAGTACATTTTGTAACTGAAAAAATACCTAAAAATTCCCAAGTAATTTTATAATCTAAATATGAAACTGATGGAATAATGTTTTTATAAAAAATGTTTACACAGATTTAGAAGGAATACAGCAGCCTGGAGCTCTTTTTAAAATGCATGTGAGTGTTGTTTTCAGGCTGGCAGGAAAAAAACAAAGATCAAAAGTTATTATTGAGATCTAAAATGTGCATTATTCATCCTGCAGTGTGTCAGCAAATGACAGACCTCCGGCTCAGTGTGAGATTTCACCACTAGTCTCGTACTTTGGAGAGGTGAGAACAGTGTTAAACTCATGAAACCTGCAGCGCACTTAGACACGAGCTATGTCTTGCATTGCAGATGCACTGTGAACATCAAATACTCAGTAAGTAATTTCTGTATTTGCTCCTGATTTAACTCCCATCTCATCTCCCCTGTCAGGGCCTGGAGCAGCTGCTGAAAGGGAGGACAATGTCTACTCCCTTTGTTCTGGATGAGAAACGGGCTAAAGAGCTGCTGGCTCAGTAGCTTTTCTCCCATTTAGAGAGTTGTTTGTCATTCCAGCACCGTGGAGTGCAGCTTTGAGATGTACACCATGACTGAGATGAAGCATGGTCGATGGTTTAAAAAAGTATTTGAACTGTATGTAATTATGATCACATCAGATTCCCATTTGATGCATCTCATGTTACTGTTACTTTGATAACCTACCATGTGATGTCATGGCTTGGAAAAATGGGTTATAGGAATTTCTATCAAATTATTTTTGATTTACAAAAAATAAAAGAATTTTTTTAAAAAAAAAAGCCACCTTATCTGCTTTCTCTTTTGATAAGCCAGACTTGTGTGTGAATGAGAGGGAGACAGAATGGTGACGATGCAAAGAAAACCCTCACCCTCTGAAGTAAAACTTTCAAATGATTTTAACTAGATTATACAAGAAACACAATATCTTAATAAAACCGCCTACTTACTGATCACAACTGGCTGTTGACAGAAAAAACAAACTGATTTTTCAATGGACATCACTATTTACAGTAAATAGTGATATTTATAGATTACAATCTAATTACAGATTAAAACCTAATAAATAACCCCTTTATAGTTGATGCCTTACATTAAGACGTTCTTATGAATAGCAAAAAATATGCAGATGAGGTATAAAAAAGACGTGTCTAGCACTTACCTGTTCAGGTACCTCTGTGGAATCAAAGTAACCAGAATGTCAAATTTGACCAGTGCGCGTTTCCTGTTCTGGCCTCAGTCGTCTACCACGTGACCACGGCTGGCCAATCACGGCTGGCGCGTTGAACCATCGGTAAGATAAAAACAAATCCGCTGGAAGCTGAACGCTACTGAGAGCTGCACAATCTTCGCACATTTAATGTGATGTGCATAGAAAGACGTTCATTTTTTGTGTTTCGCTGCATACTTCATTCCGCGCGAAACAAACACGGTGAACGGCGGGCGTAAACAGCCCTTAATACTCCGACGACGGTACTGTTATCTCGTTAGCTCATGGCGCGCTTCTGAGGGCTGAGAGCGGCGCTTTTATTGCTGCGGTGTTGGCTCATCAGGCCCTGAGTGTGAACGCCTTAGATGCCTGATCTAATATGCTAGGACCATGTTCAAAAATGTTTTCGGGTCAGGGTTTCTGGTGAGAACATCTCATGTGATTCTGACATGGGTCATAACGTTGATCCTCTTCCTGCATGATACAGGTGAGTGTTACAGCACTTCGGCACTATGATCTCAGTTGTTTAGTGTGAGTGGGCATGCACACAGCTGTGTGTGTGAGTGTGTGTGTGGAGGGCTCCTCAGCGTTACTTCAGCATGCATTATCCTGACTGTCCCACAGAGCTGAGGAAGCAGGAGGAGACGGGTCAGCTCATCCAGCCCGTGCTCTTCGTCCTGCTGGTGCTGCTGTCTGTGCTGCTCTACTTCGCGGTCTCTCTGATGGACCCGGGCTTCATCCTGTCTGACGACACGGACTTGCAGGTGAGCCACGAACCTGATGTGCGCTCCTGTTGTCGTTCACAGTTTTACCTTTGTGTTGAGATGGTTTCAAGGTTCCAACCTTGTGCTGCTGTGTTGTTGAACTTAAGAGACAATCGTGTGTAAGACGGTGTGAAAATAATGTCGTAGAGGTGAAGCGAGTGTCAGACAGGAACATGAGAATTAAAGCTGGAAATTGAAGGTGATGTTGCTGTCAGTGTGTATGCTCCACAGGTTGGATCTCAGAAGGGAATTAATAAAGTTTATCTAATCTAATCTAATCTAATCTAATCTAATCTAAGAAGGGAAAGAGGAATTTTGGAGTAAATTGGAAGTGGTAGAGTGTGGGCCCAGGGGGAGAGGAATTGGTTATTGGGGCAGACTTCAGTGAACATGCAGGTGAAGTGAACAGAGGTGATGAGATGTTGGGTAGGTGTGGTGATAAGGAGAGAAATGCAGATGATAGTGGATTTTGGGGAAAGGGTTGACATGACTGGTGAACACAGGGTGGTGTACAAAGTGCACACAGGTCCACTAACATCTTATGCAGAAGCGGCAGTGACTGGGAGACTGTAGGTGGGCAGCATTGTTTGGTAGTCTGTAGGATAACTGAACATCAAGAAGAGGAAGTGAGTGAAGGCAGAGGCAAGAACAAGGCTGATGTGCAGAACTGTAGCAACTACAGAGGTTCAGCTAGGTTGAGAAGAGAGGTGATGATCAGTGAGCAGCAGTATGGCTTCATGCTGAGAGAGCGCTACAGATGAGATGTTTGCTCTGGGAGTGTTGATGGAGAAGTTCAAGAAGGTCAGAAGGAGCTTCACTGTGTCTCTAGAGAGGAACTGCGGTGCTATATGAGGAAGTCAGGAGTGGCAGAGAAGCATACGAGGGTGGTGCAGGACATGGATGAGGACAGTGAGACAGTGGTGAGGTGCGGTAGGAGTTATAGATGGGTTCAAGGTTGGGGTGGGATTACATCAGGGATCCACTCTGAGCCCCTTCTTGTTTGCAGTGGTGGCTGAGAGATGAGGTCAGTCTGTAGACTGATGTTTGCAGATGACACTGTGATGTATTGAGAGTAGGGAGCAGGTGGAAGAGAGTCTGGAGTGGTGGAGTTATGCAGCCAAAGCAATGGACGGTGAAGAAGAGAGTGCAAGCAGAGTGGAGTGTGTGGATACAAGAGTCAGAGGTGATTTGACAGAAGGATAGCTGCAAGAATGAAAAGGAAGGTTTACAAGATGGTAGTGAGACCTGTTGTGAAGTATGGTTTGCAGATAATGGCACTAACATGGTGCCACCATGATGGAGGAGATCATCCGCTGTGGCATCCTCTGAATGAAGCAGCTGAAAGAAAAGAATTAGCATACCTAAACTACCAAAATTAAATACCAATTGGCTGTCAATCTCAGTGTTTGTGGTTGGAATTTTGTGCTCACAGTACGATGTGAGTTTCTCTGCAGTGTTGTAGTGTCTTTACCTGCAATACAAAGCGCCTTGAGGCGACTATTTGTTGTGAATTGGCGCTGTATAAATAAAATTGATTTGATGTGTCTGAGATGAACATTTTAGGGATGCGTCCCTCTCACTGACATTAACATAATAAGAATGGAGAAAGCTGAAATGGACAGTGATGCCTCTCTGACTACTTTGTCTCCTTTGTTGTGTTAGTTCATGCTGGGAGTTACAGAGGAGCAGCAGGACATGATTCCACCCACCACCAAATCCCTGCGACAGCGCCGCTGTGGCCGCTGCCTGCTTCAGGTACCTTTCTACCACCTATTTTTTGCCAAGCTTGCTGAACTTTGTCGTATTAAGGTAATAAAATAATACTAATAATTTCAAAAACTGTTTCCTTTGTCCTGTATTGCAGATATATAACTTTGTCTCCACACCTAAACAGAAAAATTAATATAGTCAGAGGTTACAGTGGGATTCAGTGGGTGGGGGGGGGACCCTAAGATCAGCTGTAATGGTGGGGGTAGTGTGGGGGAAGGAATCACTTGAGATTTTGTGCACAGGCTGAGCTCTTTGTGGATTATCCAACTGAATTCAGCAAGACGTCCGCAGATGTTACACGAGCTGCTACGGCTGATTTTCAACCCTTAGGCAGAGTCAAGCTAGCATAAGGGTGGAATTCAGTGAGTGAATCGAATCACCTTAAATATGAAGCATTCACATACTTATACCTTGGTGGATGCATTCGGATCAACTTGGGATTCAGTATCTTGCTCAAGGACACATCAACACATGGACTAAAGAAGCCGGGGGCAATCCGCTCTACCACCTGAGCCAAAGCTTCCCCTAGAATAAAAATAGTTTTTACCTTTTTTAAGTTATTTACATTTCCTTCCACTTCCTCATGCTTTCAAAAGGAGTCTGAAAGGTCCTTCTTGGTCTCAAAGCAGAAGTTAGAATAAACATATGGCTACTTGTGATAACAGCCTGCCTGTGTGTTTGTGCCATGTCACCTCTTTGTGTGTGTGTGTGTGGCTCTCAGGCTGAAACGAGACACTCGATATTCTGCACTGTAGGATCCTGCAGTGGTATAGGGTATCAGGTAGCGTGACAGGCAGCACAGGTCTGTGGTATACACCCAGACTACCTCTAAAGCATCAGATAATACTTTGGGTGCAGTGTGCTGGGACTCGTGTAAAAAAATTTTTATCAGATGAGAAAAGCCTTAATTCAGTTCAGTTCAGTTTTATTTATGCAGTGCCAAATCACCGCTACAGTCGCCTCAAGGTGGACTACAATAATGCAGATGTTACTGATTGAAAAATTGATTCACTTAACCCGAGATCTGTCAAAGCTTAAAACTATATATTGACTGAAACTGGAAACAACAAAGCTTTAGGCCAGGTTGCTCTTAGGTCATTATGGTTCAGTAAAGGGCTATAACCTCAGTACAACTTTGCTTAGACCTTTTTTAAAAGTCACAAAGTTACCTTAAATGGAGCCACATTTGTAAGGAAAATGCATTTGTGGGTGGAGCAACAGAGCGGCGCCCATGAAAAACCTGCCAGATCTTCTCTGCCAAACAGCTGATTCTGTTACTGACTCTGATTTGGTGATGTTCACTGGATTGGATGATTGAAGTCTGAAGAGAAAAGACATATTGAAAGTTAAACAGTTTATCCATGTCCCAAACAGGGGCCTCAGCAGCGTGTGGAAGAAGCACACACGGCCACAGCAGCTGGTCACACACTGCTGTGGGACGGCATCCCATTGTGGTTGTGTTGGTCACTCTGGCACAAACAGCGCGCCCATGCTGATCCCACAGTGTTCAGTGGGTTGAGGTCAGGACTGCAGCCAGATCCTTCCATCCTCTCTGCTCTGTAGTTTCTGATAAACCCCATTCTCTCATCTTAGAGGAGTTCAGTCCCAGACTGTGGAGATAAGGGATTGCCGCTTGTTGCAGAATCTTGTCTTGATGTCTCTCTGCATTGAGATTGCCTCTAATGACAACGAACCTGATTGTCAGCACCTCCAAACAAGAGTCAGTAGCAGAATCAGCTGTTTGCCATCAGCGGTGAAGATTCGGCACCATGGGCGGATCCCACATACTCAACTCTGCTGCTCAACCCACAAATGCATTTTCCTCACAAATGTGGCTCCATGTAAGGGAAACAAACCGGCTTTCCAATGGCATCAAATTTGTTGCGAAGAAGCTTTGAAACAACAAAGAAATAATACACCAAACACAAGTTTCCTCACTTTTTGTGTTATTTCCTCTAAATCCATTGTCCTGTGTTTCAAGCAGCAGCCAATGCGATCAAAGCACTGCCAGACATGTCAGCACTGCGTCCGGCGTTATGACCATCACTGCCCCTGGATTGAGAACTGCGTGGGTGAGAGGAACCACCGCTGGTTCGTGCTTTACCTGGCCTTCCAGCTGCTGGTGCTGCTGTGGGGCCTGCACATTGCCTGGTGAGTAACACATTATTACCACGCGTCCCTGTTGCTGCAGCAGCGAAGGCCTCACACTCTGCTGCTCGTTTCCTCAGGACGGGTTTCAGCTACGCACCCATCTGGCAGCTGTGGCTACGCACAAACGGAGTGCTGCTGGTCGTCGCCGTGCTGCTAGCGCTGCTCTCGCTCATCGTCCTGCTGCTGCTCGGCTCCCATCTTTACCTGGTTTCTCTCAACACCACCACATGGGAGTTCATGTCACGCCACCGCATCTCCTACCTCAAACACTGCGGTGCAGATGAAAACCCCTTCGACCGTGGAACCTTCCACAACCTTTGGGGTTTCTTCTGCGTGTGGGGCACCGTGGTGTGGGAGCAGGTGTACTTCAGGGAGGGCAGCGACCAGGTTTAGGTACATTTCAGTGATGAACGGCCTCTCTGAGTCTGGGATTACACACCTAAGCAGTGTTCCCTTTGCGTAGGCACTTGTGTTGTTGTGCCGTAACTGTGCAACATTCCCCTTCCTCTTCCCGTCCTCTCGGTGTTCAGCACTGGAGTGGATTGACTTCCTGTTTTTACCTCTTTCCACGTTGAGGCAGTCATAGTAAAAACTGTGGGCATGTTCAAAATAGTCAGTTTTTCTATTGAGTGAAGTAACCTGGAAGTGTCTGCATGCAGCCAAGCCATTCAAATTCCCCAAACACTGAGGAAGCTTCCTTCAGTGCTTCCTTTATTAACGCCTTTAACAGAAGATACATTGGGTCAAACTGACCAGATTCTGTACAATTCAGTTCACATTAATAATGTTTGTTGTTGTTTTGCAGCCTTTAGGAGTATCATAGAATTCATCGGTACTTTAGTTCAGCTCAGATAAGTGATGGATACAGATTTAAATCCTAAACAAGGAGTTGGGAAGGAGTTACACAACTCAGCAGGAAAAAATATAATACTTCCTGTTAGGACAAAGCAGGGCACATTAGTGTGACACGGCATTGCACACCCCCAGCAGTCTCATATTGGGACATTCAGCCATTAATCTAAGATCTGGATCTGTGAAATAACTACCAGAAATAAGTCAAACACGTTATTTGGTCTGTGCACAGTGCCGAGGAACGTTCCTCTCTGTTTCAGCAGAATCCCAGGATTATTAGGAGCAGAATATTCTGGGTGAGCAGAGTCCAGTTTCCTCATGAGGTGTTTTCCATCAAGGTCGAGGAAAAGGATTGAATTGAATTAACTGGTAACCAGCACTGCGGCACTCCTCCTCATCGTTTACAGCCACAGGAAGTGCATCAGCTCCCTCAAAACCAGCAGTTTTGTCTGCAGGTGTTTTGCACACCTGAGTGAATCCAGCTGATCTCGTTCTTTCCAAACAGTCCTGCCTCCTCTACTAAATCATGCGATGATAAGCTGACTCTGACCGTTACGGAGTTCTGATGCTTATCCTCAGTTCACATCAAATATTGCATTTAGATTTGAGTAAAAATACTTGAGGGTCAGACAGTCCGGATCTATAGCTTGCAGTTTCTCAGTTCACTCACTGGAGTCAGATCCCGATTAACAAAACTTACTTTTAGTGTAGTGGTTTTCATTCTCTGCTAGTTTCATGTCATTGTACTTTGCACAGAGGTTTTACAGAATCCAACAGCTTTTGTCAATAAAGTAGGTTAGCCCAAGTGAGTGAAATATGAACTGTATTGTTCCTGGCATTTATCCATACACGATGTACAGGATGATGTATCGACTGTTCAGTGTCTCAAGCTATTTTATATTGTACATATTTTTTTTTAAACTATTTTGGAGCAGAAAATGTCTTTAGAGTTTTGTAAAACTATTTTAACAGTGACTGGAACAAACACTGGCTGTTAGCTATAAAACCTTTGAGTGCAATACTTTGGTATTTCCATTTGAGTATGTCCTTGTGCAATAGTAACTTTGTAAGACAGCAATAAATGTTTGTTTCCCTCAGTGTACAACAGCTGTGTTGGAAAAGACGCAAACTCCCTCTGTTTAGACGTCGTCTGTGAGATCTCTCCTTTTTACAAATCAGCATTTACCGCCTGTGGTCAATTATATGCAATACTGTCATGCAATGTTTTTTTACTACAATGAAAATGTATATAAAACTCAATAAATTTTCTGGTTAAAGTCCAGCATTTATACATTTATTTATATTTCCATATAGGCTGGTTTGTTCTAAATAGCTTCATAGTTTGATAGTGTTCAAAATATCCAGACATCAGTGGGTAAATTTATAGCAGAAGTAAGCATCTTGACCATTTTCAGCATTTCACATTCCAACAAAAACAAGTTACAGATAAACTTAAAATGCTACACGGAAAGTTACATTCAGTGCTTTTTCCTTCAGCTGAATTTTTATTAAGATCACAGATATTTACAGGTTAGTACTTTGGATTGAGTGCTACTTTTGTTGCACACAGTAAATATATTTTACTGATAAATATTGGTGAAAAATGAATACTTTTTGCCAAATTGATTTTTGTAACTGCTGTACGAGTCCCAGCTGAGCAGATTCGGCTGGGGAGAGCAATATTCGAAGGACTTTGTAGTGTGCTGGAGTAAACCGACCACAGAGGTGGTGTACTTTCCCAACTTCTGCTCTTTAGTCAGAAGAGCTGCACGGTGAGCAAGGCAGAGTTTGAATCCCTGCGGTCAGCTAATGAAAGAGAAGTCAAAGTCTGCAAAGATTTCCTGCTGCTCGGCAGTGAGGACACAGGGTGTCCGCGGGAGCGTAAGGACCGGTTTGAGGCGAGTGAATTCTTCATCAAAGTTGCTGACATCCTGCGGCGCCCGAATGACCGGCAGGAACGGAGGCTTCACCTTCTTGGCCAGGAGAGCGTCCCAGTCCATTTCCTGTTTACACGCACAGTAGGAGATGTCCCATTAAATGCTTTCATCTTACTCTAATAAGACATTTCAAGTACTTGCATCTTTTACTGACACTCGGTTAGAGGTATTCCCTCGTTCTGTCCTATGATGAACCAGTATTGAGCCATTGTTGAACCAATGCTGGTTCAAGGCTGTGTTCTCTTACTTTAACCCCGCCGAGGTAACTCCTTTACTAAAGGAAACTCATCTTGACGCCAATTCTATTGGTCATTTTTGGCATATTTCAAATTGTTAGCAATTTGTTAGCAAATTATTAGAAAAAGCTGTAGAAAATCAAATCAGAGTTTTTGTGATTTTTGTCCCTTTTCAGTCTGGTTTTCAAAAGCAGCAGTCCACTGAGTCTGGCGAACATGACATATGGTGTCCTTGGCTGAACTGGAGAAAATTATTCATGCATCTGTGTCATGGCACTAAGGTTACTGTGTTTACTGGCTTAGATAAATCATCTTTTTCAGGCCTACAAAATTCTGCAGCCAGGCTATTGACATTTTCTAGTAAGCAAGCTCACATTGCCCCCATTTTATATTCTTTACACCGGGTCGCAGGAGATTGTAGGATGTGTTTTAAAATTCTTGTACTTTCACTCTTTGATAACATGCTCAGAATTTGTTAGTTGCCTAGAGACTGGAGGCGACTGTTTGCTGTGATTTGGTGCTCCATAAACAAAATTAAATTGAACTGACAATTTTTGATCAATCTCTGACTACTATGCTTAACTGACTCTGTGGCGCAGTTAAAAGGTTTTGCTGGTTTTTGCTTCCAAATTTTTCTCTCCAAGTGACTTCTAGAATAGACTAGAATGCCTTTGTCATTGTATGGAATGTACAATGAGATTGGGGGGAATTAAAGTGGTTACGGTAATTGGACACTGACCTGGAAGAATTTGTGTCTTTTGATCTCCAAGGCGTCCTCTTCTCCTGCTCCCAGTCTCAGCTCAGGATCTTTCTGCAGCAGCTGAAACACAGGAGGAGAAAGGTGGTGATGGAGCCAGTGGTTTAGCACAGCAGGATTTCCAATGTTCGGATCATGTAAATGTAATTTAAATGCAGTGATAAGCTCAACAGACAGATTTTGAATATCATTCACTACATTATTAAAGGTGTCAATTGAACTGAAGGCTCCTATGGAGACTCCTTATTCATTCGACTGGGACCAACCTGCTGAATGAGGGATGCAGAGTCGGGAGAAAGGAAGCGAGGGTAGCGCACATCATCATTGACAATGCTGTCAAACACTTCTTCCTCATCATCACCTGGGAAAGGAGACTGAAAAAAAACAACAGAGCTGCATTAACTTTAATCTCTTCTTCATATTGTGTGCACTAGAATTTAATTTAATAACCAAAAATTCTGTGGTTACATTACAGAGTAGGAAGGTCTACAGTGGGGGAAATAGTTATTTAATCCCTCCTGAATTTGTAAGTTTGCTCAGTTACAAATAAATGAACAGTCTAAATTTATGGTAGTTTTATTTTAATGGGAGACAGAATATTAACCAAAAACCCAGAAAGAAAAATCGCATTACATAAAAGTTATAAATTGATGTGCACATCATTGACTGAAATAATTATTTGATCCTTACAACCCAGCCAGAATTCGGACCCCCACAAACTGGCTATGTGCCCACGTGGGACACAGATGACAGGCAGTTACAGATACTCCTGATCGCAACTCATTATCTGTATGAAGCACACCTGTCTGCAGAATCAGCTTGGTCCATTCCACCCTCTCCACCACCACGGGCAAGACCAAAGACTGCCCCTCCCTGAGCCTGGTTCTGCTGGAGGTTTCTTCCTGTTAAAAGGGAGTTTCTCCTTCCCACTGTCACCAAGTGCTTGCTCATAGGGGGTTGTTTTGACTGTTGGGTCTTCTCTGTAATTATTGTAGGCTCTTTACCTTACAATATAAAGCACTGTGAAGGGACTGTTGTTGGGACTTGGTGCATGAATGGATGGATGAATCCCACATCCACCCAAGTCAAGAAGACTCTCGAGAAGGTAGGCGAATCATTGTCAAAGTATACAATGAAGAGATCCCCTCCATGGATGGAAATTCAGTTAGGATTAACTTGTACCAGAATGATGACAAGAGAAAAATATGGAGACAGGAACAGTTGAAGCACATCCCATCATGCGTCAACGTGGTGGAGGCAGTGCTATGGCATGGGCACGTACTGTATGTCTGTTAGTGGAGCCGGGCCGCTTGTGTTTATTGGTGACATGATTGCTGATAGAATTAGCAGGATGAACTGCGAAATGTACACGACTATACTCTCTGCTCAGATTCAGCCAAATGCTGCAAAACTGCTCGGCCAGCGTTTCACAGTGCAAATGGATAATGACCCAAAGCAAATTCAAGAGGCCCAAGAATTTCTCAAGGCAAAGTCTACATCAGACACAGGACGTGAAGGTGGACATACCCTGCAACTATACGACATGGTCCATCTGTAATACAGTCTATGGTTTACACTGACCTCCCCCACCAGCATCTCGTAGATGAGGACCCCAAGCCCCCACCAGTCCACACTGCGGGTGTAGTTGCTGTCTGTTAGCACCTCTGGAGCCAGGAACTCTGGTGTGCCACAAAATGTGGACGTACGATCCCCGTGGCCCATTCCTACACACAGTACAGCTTTACTTACACATCGGTACCGTTTGCTCGTATAAACTTCAACGATCAATTACAATAGGAAACTACTGAAGTAAGTGTTCATATTTCAAGTCATGTGCAAGCCATGACATGGAATCCCTGACAAAATTTAAAAAACAAAATCTGTACTAAAGACACAAAGATTACATCACAGAGTTTTATTTTTCAACTTATGAAACTGAAATAAAATTTCAAAAAGTTTTCTTACCTTCTTTGCACAAGCCAAAATCTGCTATCCTTACAAAACCATCTGCATCCATTAACAGATTGTCCAGCTTCAGGTCCCTGAAGACAGAAAAAGTGATCCTGCACACTCCTGACATGCAGGTAGGAAATATGAAGATACAGCAATAAAACAGCTTGAAAGAACTCACCTGTAAACTATTTTGTTTTGGTGGAGAAACTCGAGACCCATCAGCACGCATGAGGAGTAAAACCTAAAAAAACAATTCAATTAAATTCTACTTATATCACGCCAAATCACAACAATCACCTCAAAGTGCTTTATATTGTAAAGATCCTACAATGATACTGCGAAAACCCAACAAGCTGATGACCCCAATGAGCAAGCACTTGGCGACAGTGTGAAGGAAAAACTCCCATCTAACAGTTAGAAATCATAGACAGAACAGGCTCAGGAAGGGGCAGCCATCTGCCACGACCATTTGGGGGCGAGGGGAGGGAGACGGGACAAAAGACACACTGTGGAAGAGAGACGAGAGTAGAAGTGGTGGAAATGACACCACCATCCTGTATTGTAGCTGAGTGTTTTACAGAGAATAACACATGCTCACCGAGCCTGGCTCTCACTGAAGATGCTGGTGTGAATGTGTGTCATGAGGTCTCCTCCAGGCGAGTAGGCCATCACAAAGCACACGTGGTCTTCGGTCTGGAAGCAGCCGTACAGGTTCACCAAGAACGGATGACGAGAGGCGTTGATCACTTCGAAGATCCTCTTTTCACACATGAGGCTGAGAACAACCACACAGATTCATTGGTAGAGGTGGTGTATTTATATCCATCACCATTTAATGTTTAAAACCTGTGCAGTTTAATCTACATGAAAGAAAAATAGTGATATTATAGACAGTCATCCTCATATCGATCCAATGTACCTTAGCAAGCAAAGCAGCAGTGGCAGAGATGTCATGGATTACCTCTGACAGTTCCAATAATGCCACGGAGAGCATCAGCAACTTCCTTCGGATCCTTCCTACCTTTAAAAGGTTTTGTTTTCATTCTGATCATATCTAGCTCTTTATTTTATTCTGTGACTGCAGCAGAGCACCCTGTGGCTGGTCGGGGGTGAGGGGAAAGAATGGAGCAGAGAGAGAGAGACAGAACAAAAGCCACACCATGGAAGAAAGAGCCAAGCTATGAGCTAACAGTAGTTAAAGTAACTATTAGAATAATAATTACTTAGAACCTGTAATTCTAACTTTAAACCCTCAAACAGACCTCTGAAGGAGTACTTGCCAAAAAGCTCCAACTTTTACAAAATCTTACTACACCTGTGGTCTAAAAGTCAAACTGGTTCCCACAGAGAACGCAGGGTACGGGTTTATTTATTTATTTATTTTTTTTAAATTAATTTCAATTTGATTTCCCACGTCAGTCACTCGTGTAGTTCAGATGCAAAAGCCACAATGTGTAATCTGCCCATTCTGCACAGCCACGTTTTGAATAAGAAAAGGAAAGTTTTAAGCCTAATCTTATAAAAACAGAGAGGGTGTTTGTCTCCTGAATCCAAGCGGGGAAACTTTCCTTTATGATAAAGCTTATAGCTAGGGCTGGATCAGGTGACCCTGAACCCTCTGTTAGTTATGCTGCAATAGGCAACAGGCTGTTGGGGGGTTCCCATGATGCACTACTCTGCATTTAATCATTAGTTATTATTAATCTCTGTCTCTCTTCCACAGCGTCTCTTTTCCTGTCTCTCTGCCCTAACTGGTTGTGGCAGATGACTGCCCCTCCCTGAGCCTGGTTCTGCTGGAGGTTTCTTCCTGTTAAAACGGATTTTTTCCTTCCCACTGTCGCCAAGTGCTTGCTCATAGAGAGTCATTTTGACTGTTTGGTTTTCTGTGTAAATATTGTAGGGTCTTTATCTTACAATACAAAGGCCCTTGAGGCGACTGTTTGTTGTGATTTGATGCTTTATAAATAAAACTGAATTGAACTGAAACAGGCTGTGGGTAGTGGAATGAGAAAGTACAGGAAATCAGCCAAAGTAAAAGTCAGTCAGGGAGTTGAACAAAGTAGACAGGAATATAGGTGCACGGTAAAGAGGCAAGTGTGTGTGTGTGCGTGTGTGTGAGAATGAGAGGGAGGCAGGGGCAAAGGTGGCAGAGATAGTGAAGGTGGACGAGTTCAAATACCTGGCATCAACCATCCAGATCAATCAACAGTGAAGAAGAGTGCAGGCAGGGTGGATATAGGAATCTGGGGTAATTTGACAGAAGGATAGCAGCAAGAGTGAAAGGGAAGGTTTACAAGATAGTAGTGAGACCTGCAGTGATGGATGGTTTGGAGGTTGTGGC
>VUQK01023057.1:44332-56454 GCA_015106715.1 Bujurquina vittata | reverse complement strand
GCAAGAACTTCACTCCACTTAACGCTCGCCAGTCTCTCCGGTACACAGCAATTTCCAGCTCCCTGGACTAGAACACACACACACACACACACACACACACACACAGACACACACACACACACACACACACACAGATTACTCTATAAATATTTCATTATTTCAGTTTTGTTTAAAATGTGGATTATTAAATTTGGCCCCATTACCATCATGACCCTTATATAAGCCACCCTAATAAACTTTCCCCTCTTAAATACTTCTATACATCCACCCTACTTTTTGTCTGCCTGGTTTTTATTATGAGGTGTTTTTAGTCATCTACACCTAACAGCCACAACACCCACAATAATGTGTAGGTCACACCTTCACATTAAAAGCAGCTTTAAATTGCTAAAGAATGAGCTTTACAAGACCTCTGAATGTGTCCTGTGGTACAAAAAGCTGTAACAGATCAGTAGTTTCAACACTTCAATTTTTTTATTTTTTTTTCTTAAATCCATCGCACGGACTGCCAGCTGCAAAATGAATTGCTGAATCCCAAGAGAAACCTGCCAAGTTCGGCCATATTAAAGTAAGTAGGTTTTTTTTCTTGAATGTGACAATTAAGAAATCAGCTCACTGGAAGAAAATGACTTTAATGTAGCTTCTTATACACGTGTCAAAGCAGCCATTATCTGCAGTTTATAATGCAGTCCTTCTGTAATGAGTCCAGTCTCTGAGGATGAGCTCCAGAGTCACGAAACATATTACAGCATTTTTCTTTTTACAGGAACTGATCTACATGGTAAAAATCAGTGACTTCCCCTTTAAAACCTCAAGAGACTTAAACTGCACATGTATGGATGAAGCCAGATTATAGCAAATGTCAAGGGATTAGCAGTGGGATTTAATGAGGGGAGGATGAGGTTAACGAAGAATCAAAGTCAGAGCTTTGTGTTTTTGTTTTCTGGCCATTAACAGATGCTCGTCATCAGCAGTGACAGAGATGAGATGCTGAGACCAGAAAGTCACTTTTCTATTTAGCTTCCCACATCATTTCAAACAATGTAGAAACAAAAAATAAACAATACTGGGAAAACACGGGCAGAATAAAATACCAGGAATCAAAATCCCAAATAACTGGATACGAGTGAACAGCCGTGATTCCTTTACTACAAAATTCCACCGAGTCATTTTCAATATTTGGGACTTCTTGTCCGAAACGCACACAAAGCACAAAAATGTTAACACAAAGAAAAAAGAGTTTTGCAAATACTGCAGCTAAATTTGCAGGGAAACCGCGTTTAACAGTGATCAGCGGATCTGTTCCAATAATGTCAGCTACTTTTTGACTATTTTTTTATCCCAAGTTTGTAGTTTCCACTGTAGTGTGAGGGCTGCCAAACAGAACAAAGCTGGCTTAAAGAGAGGGAAGCTATTGAGTCTGGTAAAAGATAAATCATTAATATTTTTGATAAGGGACTAATGGAAGGCTACCCGAGCAGAGTCCAAGAATAATGTGGATAATGTAGAATGTGGAGCTGGAGACAAGTAGAATAAGCCCACGCTAAGGAAATCTCAACCAGAGTATAACAGATTCTTATTTCCTCCACCAAGCTGAGAGCCCCGGATATCCACGAGCAAGATTCTGAAAAACTAGCAAGTCAAATTCCCTGAAACTTGGGGGAGAGGAGCAGAATGGGCAAAGACACAATCCAATCAATTTTGGTGCACGTGCAAATCGCTTTCTTTAATCAGCGATATAACGCAGTGTTCTTAGCAGAAGGTGAACGGTCTGCATGAAATCCAATTAATTTAATGCTGCCATCCTTGTGCAGCTTTGTGAAGTGAAAGCCACTGACCCGTTCCAGTTCAGTGCTGAAGTTCTGGCCCCAGGCCTCTTTGCCCAGCTGCCTCCAGTGTGTGCGCCCCACGACCCTGTTGTCCACCTTCAGCACTGCACTTATCTCAGCTGAAACACAAAGAACACAGATGCCGAAACGGCCAGGAACGAATCCACAGGAAATAAATATAGTGCTTAACAAATATATTAAACCACCTGTCACAAAAACAAGAAAACTAATATTTTAGAAATCTGTCAAAAACTTGTTTAAAACTAAAAATGATTCAAGTTACAGTTTTTGTAACCAAATTTGAGACTTAAATCCGTGTAACATTAAACCACTAAAACTAATGTTCCTGTTCAGGAATGCAAGTAAATAACTGCAATCTGACTTCTTAATAAAAATAAATAAACTGTTTTACTACTTTTTCTGCTTTTTTGTAAAACTATAAACTTGAAAATTCATGAACAATAATAATTATATTTTAGCACTAAAAATATAATTTCAATTAAAGAGCTTGTGCATACTGGTGGATTAACCATTCCAGAAACATAAAAATGATATTTTAATTATCACTACTGTATTATGGAATTAGAGCTCTGGGTCACCCCCAGACCTGATCGGGGAGGGGGGGGGAGAGACAACCCTGAGCGTGACCCCTTTTAAATCGGCCCCCAGACCCTAAGGAGAGCCTGCTTATAGGTGGGTCACTAGTGCAGTTGATAACATGAAAGCTGCTGTGAAAGCAGTGGTATTTGATAAAAATACGTCTGCAATTTCACTCTTTCTGAAACCAAACACACAGTTTAAATGTGCATTCCTGGATGTGTGCAGTGGTGACCTACAGGACAGGTCTTCAGCCTTGGCTGTCCTGCCATTGGCACTGCGCCCTGATAGGCCAGCTCGAACCTTCAGGGACTTTGTGTCTGAGAAGCTCCCAGAGGTGGTCAACACACCGGAGTCACGAGTACGGCCTGGAACTGACTCCAACAGGTCCTGGCAGCCCATCAAACACACTTCTAAACGACCTAAGGAAAAATATTGCAGTCATTAGTTCAACCTTAGAATAACACTAATGAGAGTTCAATGGAAAGTTGCTTGAGGAAGTTTATTTAACAAGATGATTTTATGAAATTTAGCTTTTAAAAGGAAACGGAACACTTAAACAACCTGTCAGACTGGCAGGTCTGAAGAAAGATGAAGATGACGAAGAGGACGGGGTCTGGGACTGTTTCTTTGGAGTGCCGTGAGAAGGTGAGGTGCCCACCATTAAAACCTCTTTAACGGTAGTATGTGTGGGGTGATCATGAGGCAGCTCGCTTAAACGTCTCTCCAAGGAGAGACGCAACAAATCCACCTTCTGAGATGACTCCTGCATTCGTGCCTGGGCCTGAGGGATGCACAACGATACACAAAAATACAGGCTGGCTCAAGTTTTTTCCAATGCCGCTTCATAAAGCAGGAATACCATCAAACATGCAATCATTTCATCAAAGCAGGCTTATTTGTATAAGCTGTTCGTTCATATAGAGGGCTTTAAAAGTTGCCGAGATACTTTAGCAGTGTTCCTCCTGACCAGCCCCCCTCCTCCCACATTGTTTAATGTGCAACTGCAATGGACTGCAAAGATCAGAATGAATTCAATTCAAATTCAAAGTGTTCCTTTTAATTGGTTATGACCATCTCTTGTAAGTTGTAAGGCTGGTGTAAACGACCGTGTGCTGGTACCCACTTCAGCAAGTATTCGGCGGTCCTGGATTTTACGATTGCTCAGTTGCTTCACCACATTTTTGGCTCCCTCTGCTACAGCTGATTCAATCTTCATGTGGTGAATTAGTTCAGCTACCCGCAGCTCCAGGGGGCTGGTCATCTCCACGGGGTGGCCTGAATGCACATGAAACATGTCATCATCATCAGACCAGAGAGCTGTCACCACCACCAGTTGTCACCGCTGTAATAAAATATTAATTACTGCAGTATTTAAGCAGTTCATGAGAAACAGTTGTGTGCACACTGCATACAATTTAAATGATTTCCTCCTAAAAACATCTAGCGGCACCTTGCCCTGCCAACACTACAAACACTGTAAACTGCTTTTAAACACAGAGTTTAGTTTGATGGAATGTTGAGTTTTTTGCATTGAGTATAAATCTCATATTTTCCTTTTTGATCCATGATTTCATCTTTTTGCTTGTTAAAAAAACAGGATATTTTTGGTGGAAAACGCTGCCTAGACAACAAGTGTGCACGCATGAGTGGTAAGACTTACCGTGTACGGCATCCCGTTCTCCGTCTCTGGCTTGACTAGCTTTGATAATCTGCAAGCGCAGGAGCTCTATTTTAGTGCGACTGTCCTGCAACATCTGCTGCGCTGCAGACAGCATCTTCCTGTCCTGGAAAGAAAAGCAGATCATTAAAAAACATGTTGGATGGTCCAGAATTTTTTAATGTGTGTTCAGTGATGACCTGGAACTATTTATTTCTCAGAGAGAAAAAGAAGAACAGAAGTGTTCAGAACCGTTTTTGTAAAGGCATTTGGTAGTTCAAGTTTGGTGCTCTTCTTTGGTTTAATATGTACAATTACTGCATGGGTTTCTTATAGAATGTCTCATATAGCAGATCTGGAACAGCAATTTACCACACAACTCAGTCAGTGTTTGTGTGTAAAGTCAGTACTCATTGTGCGTTGTGTTGTGTTATGTATAAATTGGCTCTTGTTGTGCTATACCTTAAATGAGCCATTAGTGTAAGTCTGGATCATGTTCTCAGCGCCCTGTTTGACCTTGGTCTCCATGGTCAGCTGTTTCTTCAGCGTTCTAACTCGACTGGCCAGCGGTGATGTGACCTCTTCCCACCGACACGTCTCTCCTGGCTGCTTTTCTTCTTCCTCTAAGTGACCTGCGTGGAAAGAAAACACAACACACAGGTCATATGATGGGTTAGGATCAAAATAAGACGAGTCCCTGAAGCTGTTCGGATGACATCATTTTATTTGTGGAGAACAGTGACCCTGATGGTTAATACCAATACCGTATAATACTGGAATATATTTCTAAACACTGATACTGACTGTGGGTAGTTGTGCAGCCCAGCTGTCATCCACTGTGCGCTTTTTTCTTTTTTAATACAATCAGTTTTACCCATATCATCTTGTGTGTGCTGCAGCATCCTTTACGGTCATCACTGAGACACTTTTATTGTCTGAACAGTTACAAAATTGTCTGCTTGTTTCTCTCCTGCATCTATTTCCACCTCACTGCTGTCTGTCACTTTGTGTATATCTGATAAAAAAAAAAACAGCACTGCAGCGCTGCTCTATTAACTGTCAGGCAGTGGTTAGCAATGATAAGAGTGAGTGTGTAAAACAGAAGCGCTGACCATGAAAATGTGCACCACAGACTGCCAGAAAGCTGGACAGTGAATCGCAGGGATGATGGTAGCTTTTATGAATTCTGTGTTGTGGTGTTATTCCTCAAACCTCAAAGTTTTTTATGCTTGCTTCCATAAGCTCAACACAGGTGAATAACATTACAGGTGAGTATCTACATGAAGGAGTTTTGTTACCCATGGCACTGTCTTTCTCTGTGGCCATAGACCTTGCATTGAGCTCCTGCAATTTCCAGTGCAACATCTCCAGCTTGCGGCTTGAAGCCTTGAGTTGTCCTTCCACATCGGCCGCACTCTTGCGGTTGGTGATGGCCCGTCGTAGCCTCTCGGCCGCCTCCTTGATCTTCAGCTCCCGCTGGATCTCCTGCCTGAGCGATGTTCGAGCATCTTCCAAACGCTGCTGAAACTCTGGGTCAAGAATATCCCACTGATCCAGATTCTGCAGGTTCCCATTCTGCAGGACAAAAACAAGTAATAGTTTCAGTCTCTTGACTGGGTCTTTGCGACACTTTGCTATTTTTTTCTTTTTCAGTCCCTCTTCGGTAGATTTGCTGCTGTGCTTTGGACCGTTGCTGTGCTGCATTTCTTAATTTGGGCCAAACTTTAGCTGTCAAACACATCTCCTCATATTTGACTCTAAAACATTTTGGTACACAGAGAAGCTCGTGGTGAACTCAGTGACAGCAAAGAGCCCAAATCCTCATCCCTCCACTGAGCTGATAGCTGGTCTGTTTTCAGATGCAGCTCTGAGATGTTCTTTCTCCTGTGGCCTTTCCAAACCAGCCATCCTTGTTCAATCTTTTTCTAATTGTACTTTCATGACCTTTAACCTTTAACATGCTAACTGAGGCCTGTAGAGTCTGAGATGGTGCTCTGGGATTTTTTTTTTTTTTCAGTTTCTCCAAGCCCTGCAAGGTCTGATTTAAGGCTGAATTTGTTGGGATGTCAGCTTTCTAACCATTCCCAAATTGATGTGCAGCTCTAATATAATTCTCTTTCATCCTTCTGTTCACACACCTGAATGCTCCAGAGCAGCAAACTGCCAAAACCTCTGTTTTTACAGAGGTGTTCACACTGCTGATAATCAGTTAATCAAGTGTTTGATCAGCAGCTCCTGGCTGCTTCTGAGACTCTGAACTCCTATGGAAATAGTGAGGGTGTACTTAGTTTTTCACACCCTGCTTCTGCATTTTAGCTAATTTGTCCTAAATAAATAATGAAAATAATACTTTCTGCCACTCTGAACTTTTTTAATTCTTTTAGATGATTGTGTCCCTGGCTGTATGTGTTTTTTTATGCCTTATGCTTATTTCATATTTTTCTGTGTTAACATTTCTATTTTACATATTTTACATTTTTATATTCATAACCTTTTGAGAATCGCAGGACATATATCACCATCAACCAGAACACGGTACTCTAATGGTACCATAATGTAATCTCAACTGTGAGTCAAAAGACTGAGTTTAAAATGAGCTTGCATTGTTGGTGTAGCAAAGTGAAACAAAAAATATGAACAGAACAAAGGCTGTTAAACTAAAGCACAGAGCTGTGGCGACACTGCAGCAGCAGCAACTGATGCAATGGCTCCCTCTTATGGATAAGATCGTTTAATCACCTCAAGAGTCTTTGTCACTTTCAGGATGTTTTTCAGTGTTAATTATTCCCTGTATTTATTCTTCCATGAAAACGTGAGTACAAAGTCAACCCAACCCAAAATATTTTATCTAAAATAAATACACCTTAAACACTGAAGTTTTCTTTGAACCTGTCAGCTCCCCCAGGAGTAAAGAGGGTAAAGATTGCCTCGCACTGTGCTGACATTTAAGGCCCCTAACATGTTTCTAATGTTACGCCTCAAACAACAGAGAGGTGTCCGTTTAGTCCAAGTTTTACTCTGCAGCAGAACAACGAGCCCCCATCATCAAAACCACACTCAAAAAACATGTCCAGGAACGAGAAGAAGGAGGAATCATGCGCAGAGCGGTGGCATCTAGCCCCCAAAGAGCCCTGATCTCAGCGTTAGAGAGCCAGTTTTACACCACTGACTTAGCACGGATTAAATGAGGAAGCCATCTAAGTTAACAGAGGAACTGTGGCAAGCTCTCTGAGCTGCACCAAAGAGGTCTGTTTAAAGGAAAAATCACATCAAATACTAATTTAGGGGCAGATGTGGTTCAGGAGGTCAAGTGGGCCATCTACTAATCAGAAGGCAGTGGTTCAACCCCCGCTTCCACCAGTCTATTGGTCACCCAAATATCAGTCCATTCCAGGTGTCTGTTTTCCTATTTTCCAACACCATGGGAACTTCTTTATCGAGTGATGCACGTCTGTGCTGCAGAGGCAGGCTACTACTAATCAGCCACACAAGTAAAAAGAGTCAGAAAACAATTCCAGTGAATTCATATCAACAAATATTCACAATTATCATCAAAAAACAAATATTGTCTTCTTCCTTTGATGCATGGATGCAGCATAATTGTAAATATTCCATTTTGAATGTGGTCTGCCCTGAGTGCAGATGGATATCTGTGGTGGTGCATAGCAGACACCAGCTCACCCCTGACGCTTACAGTTGTTTTAGTTTCTTTTTTAAAAAGAAAGTTTTTGTTTTTTTTTTAATCACGGTCTCGGGTCAGGTGGCAGACAGCCTGTGACATTCATGTTTCAGTTCATTTGAGTCAGTACTGCCTTCTGAAAAGATGCTGCCCACTCGGCATTATACAAGTTTGATTTCATTTAGATGGTCACAATGACACAAAAAGCTCATTTTCCCGGGATTCTCCCGCAGACCTTTGCCATGTCTCTCTCTGTGGCTGCATCACAGCTGGTGATAACAAAGCCAAGCAAAGTTAAAATAGGAGCCCAGCACAAGTATTAACCAACACTAACTACTTGATCATTACTCATTCTTGCCAATGAGAGCTGCTGAGGATGGCTGAGCTTTGTGTTAAATCTACTCATCTGGTTTTTCTTGTGTACGGACACACCTTCCGTCAATCAAAACAGAAGAACCTCTCGGTGTCCTGGGCGGAGGGGTTGGGTGTTAAAGATGAAGTAATAGGCTGGAAAGCCTTTTATATGAGCCTGACTGACTGACAGGTGACTCATTTATTCTAAATAAATAAAGAAATGAGACTAAACCTCAGCAGGAACAAACTAAAACCATCCAAACGTGAAGCTGGACCCGTCCGGACGGCAGCAGGCTGAAGGGGTCCCGGTGGCTCCGGTGCTGTGGGCTTTCCCGGGTGAAACCGGCTCGTTCACGCGGTTAAACGTTACGGGCCGTCCGCGGTACTGATACTGACCGAGGAATTGTCTGCGATATTGACAGACGCAAACAGGACAAACAGGAAAATCCGGCGAGTCCCACAAGCAGCGGAGCCATTACGGCAGCCTTTAACTCACCTGAGCTACAGGTGATATTAACTCCCGCAAACTCGCACTCAGTAAAC
Organism: Bujurquina vittata; assembly: GCA_015106715.1. NCBI lineage: Eukaryota > Metazoa > Chordata > Actinopteri > Cichliformes > Cichlidae > Bujurquina > Bujurquina vittata. Next base: position 47,792 of record VUQK01023057.1, on the reverse strand, counting down.
CCGGTCCGAAGGACGAGAAAAGCGGAGGATTGGCGTTACCTGCAGCGGCGGTAACCCTGACATGGTGGCTGTCGGCTCTGTGCCGCGCGTCTCCGGGTCAGAAAGCAGGTGAAGCCCCCCCAGCAGCACTGACGCGACCAGCTCCGATAACCTGACGGCTGGGCGTGAAATTCAGCGTCTGCCGGAGGCACTCGCGGGGTCCTGGTCACTTCTACCCGCCGCTCACAAACACATCCGAGCAAAAGTTTGAATCGGACTAAACTGGGACTCCACGAGAGCCTGACGTCAGCGATGACGGCCGATTTGGTTGGCGGACAGTGGCGGCTGAGACTCTGCAGGAACCAATCACATTTGATTATTCGGTGCACCTGCCGAGGGAACCTAACGATGTGTTGACGACGCCTCGCTGCGAATTCACTTCCAAAAGCCAATTGACATGTATTCAGTTCAGAAATAAGATCATTAACGCCATATTTATTTCACTTTGGCCTCTATTTTCTTTTCTTTCTTTTTTTTATCTTTATGGTACAAACAGTGAGACAAAGATGATACATGTATTGGATGGTTAAACGCTCATAATGAAAGCTTTTGCTGTTTGTGACCTGAAATTAAGAGAGGCGGAGCGTTCTCAGTCTTTAGTGTTTGTTTTACTGTGTAATGACCCTTTTATCGCTCAGGGAGCTCAGAGCTCTGCTCTTTAGGCAAATTCAATTTGGAGTGTCCCTGAAAAACGTGGCTCAATAAATAACCTGCGACTCTACAGCTGTGAAACACAAGGTGACAACTTCCGCTTGTAGAGAAAATGCTGCTGGATAGAAACAGGGTCAGTATAAGAAGGGAAAGCAGCTGAAAGGAGTGGAGCGGTGATGTTTCTGTAACAGAAAAACTGACACTAACATGTGAGCCTGAAGGTCTGCATAATAAACTGTAATAACAGAGCTCTACTCTTGGATTTTCTACTTACTCTCTGTGATGTTTACCCCAAGGTGCCACATTTTCAATTTACAAATACTTGAAATGATTCGAAAAGAGATTCGACTCATCTGGAGCTAGTTTTTTTTTCTAATTCAGTCTAATAAATTGTTTTACACCCTGCAACAACCCTGCACAGCATTCGTGATGGAAACATCTTTATGGAAAGAGAAACAAATAGGATCATATGCAGGAATATGAAGCAAGGAGGCTCTCGGGTATTCTGTACTGCTGTTACAATAATTATTCTTAACCTTTCCACATTTATTAATATTATTATCCCTGCTGAGTGAGGCATGAATTGCTCTTCTGTCATTTGTTCTGTTTTCCTGGTCCAGAGGACACAGTCAGCGTGCAGGAGCCGACACTCCTGTTTGGTATCAGGCTCGTTCTGGGTCAGCACGCACCTATTTAGAAAGGAAACAATCAGCCTTCATATGTAAACAGCTTTCTCCATATTTACAACATCCAAAGTATCATAATATGATTTGTAGGATGTTTGTGAGTCCTAATGTCGGTGCACTTCCTCCTTTTTCCTTCTGCCCTCCTTCAACCTGCCCGTCTGCCAGAAGCACAAGCAAATAGGTGTGTGTGTGTGGGGGGGGGGGGTTACCACAGGAAAACTGACTGCCAAACAAAAAAGAGCTGCCTCACTGCTGCAGTTTTCCTAAAGTATGAATCTGTTTCTTTTTTGTTTAGTGGTTTTTGTATAACGTTTCTAACAAATAGACAAATGGCAGCATGAAAACAGAGATTATGAAATAGGCATGCAATAAACAAGCGTAACTTTACGCGTGCCAGGGGCCTGACGCCGCCTTTCGTTGTAGTGTCGAACTCCAATCAGTGGGGGGCAGTAGAGCAACGTAGATGCGTTAAGCGACCGGGCGCCGCAGAGAGAAACCAGCGTGCGAAGCTGCGCTCACTCCTCCTTATCGTGGGCTTCGAGACACGCACTCTGTCCAAGGTGGAAGTAACTTTTGTCCTATAGAGAAGAGTTTTGAACCGCCAGGGATATACGTCTGGTCGAAAGAGTCACGACAAACGATAACCATGTCGGCCTCATCGGCAAAAGTCAGTAGGAAGGAGAATTCAAATCACGACGGAGCGGACGAGACCTCCGGTAACGTTAAGGAATGGCGCTTATCCTGTACAACGCCATTTTCATTTGTTTATCGTCATTTTGTTGTTCTCGGCGCTGCGTGCTGTGTGGTTTGGAGCTAAAATTCAGTGTGATCACGGATGAACAGCTGCATTAACACACTCCTGCACGCACACAGCAGTACACAAAGCGGCTGTGCGCCGCTTTTCGGTACCGTAGTATGCTAGGCAGCGTGAGAGTGGAGCTAGCTGTTAGCAGGGTTAGCTGGTCGGGCATGTAGGAGGCCAGTGTCCGCCTGGCGTTTAGCGGGATGTGCGCTTACTGTTCGCGGTTTGAGGAGTTTGCCTGTGGGGAAGTAGTGACGGAAAGGCACGCACTTGTGCGCTTCCTTGCACACGTTTGTGGCTGGAGCTTTATACACGGCCTCATTGTTAGCAAGTGTTCCTGGTGAGGCCGAGCAGCGATAACGGCCGGGTTAGCTGTTTACGGGAGCCCATTCTCCAAGATTACATCGTAAACTGGCGCTTCTGTGTTTAGTACTATGAAAATGCTTCCCGAGGCGGGATTAAGGCTTTAATGTGTGTGTAGCCCGCGGGGGTGCTCTATTGGACCGGGCGGTGTGTTGTTGTCAGAGCGGAGCAGGCAGCGAAGACGGCGCTGAGCCTCTCATTCAAACCAGGCCGCCTTTAGCAGCAACAGGAAGCTCCGAAACTGCAGGAGGCACAGGGTCTGTCTGCCGTGGAGCGATCTCTCTCTCTCTCTCACACATACACACACACACACACACACACACACACACACACAGGCTGCCGTCCCCCGTTGTTATTCACATGTGGTGGATACATGACTGTAAATATGAAACCCGTTTAAATCCAAACCAGAAAGATTTTAAAAATGTTTCGGAGCACTTATTTCAATCTGATATATACCGGCCGGTCCTTAAGAATATTTTAGTTTGGAAATTTTGAAATCAAATTATAAAACAATTTTACAATTTATATAATGAAGTGTTAAGCTGCTTCCAGTGTGTGTGACCTAGGCAGCTGTTCATGATATATCATAATATAGTTTGAGAGATTCTTATTTTTTTTAAAGGCGTTTTCAGATATTTTCTGAACATTGCAAGTATTTATTGAGCCTGACCTTGTTAATTCTTGCTATTTCTGATCCTATGAAACCAAAATCACCATTACAAAGAACTACTGCCAGACATGTTGGTTTAAGATGGTCAGAGCGAACCAACCAAAATGAAGTCTGATAGCTGTGGTTATATATATATATATATATATATATATATATATGTATATATATATATGTGTGTGTGTATATACACACACACAGAGGGGGAAAAAAATGTATATAGTGTGACTCAATGTGTGAGTGCTCTCA